>JBBPMK010000071.1:0-80317 GCA_038090295.1 Boletus semigastroideus | reverse complement strand
CCAAGAGGACAAGACTGCCCTTTGGTTGCTGCATTCATGGGGTTTATATACTACCTAGGGGTGTGGCCTTGTTTGGCCCTAATCTACCAATGACTAGATATACAAGGTAACTACATGCTGGGTCTGTGAGGCTACCATGTGTAGTCCTTGAGGCACACAGCTCATGGAATGATCTAGAAGAATGGAAGCATCAACATGCCTGATGTGTGAGGCTGCAATGAGGATGTGGCAGCATTAATTAAAGAAGACCACTGCCTTGTGGCAGTGGGAGAATGGAAGATCAAGAGATTGGAATGAAAGGAGTGTGACTGGGCACAAGGTGATATGTGAAAAGTGAAGGGCATCCAGGTGCAAGGAGAAGGAGAAAGAAAGAGAGGGAATGTTCTAGAGAAAGATAAGATAAGATGAGATTAGATAAGATAAGAAAGAAAGATGTAACGTCTAAGGCCGAATTGATAGGACCATAACACTACCCCCCTGCTATGGATCGACTTCCAGGCAATTAAAGGGTGGAGGTTTCTGTTACGCTCACTGCGAACTGAAGTCCTGCGAAGTGATAACAAGCAGATTGAGTGAAGTAGGATGCCCGTTTGATAAAGCCACTCGTAAGGCGATGGTGAGCCTAAGGTGGGGTCGACGCAACACAGGAAGGCAGACTATGCCAACTGGTCTATGATCGACGCGTAGTACCGGTTCTACGCAGACGCTAGGAAGCGCGCAAGTCCTAAAGGTGGAAGCCGAAGGAGAGTGCCTTGAAAGCGGAAGCACACAGGATTGAACGCAGAAAGAATTGCGTAGAATTAGCTTAGTTTGTACGGTACATGCGGCTCGGTATTTATACGGTGATAGAGTGAGCACGGACCAAGCCGATAATGGTATAAGCGGAGTATCGGAAGAATAAGGGAAAGATACTGCGCAACGTTGACAGCGGAACGAACGGAGAAGGAATAACGGAAGGCCGGTCGCAGAAGAGCGGAAAGAGGCGGTGTGGCCAAATGGGGAATGCTGTATGACAGCTGTCACAACCGTAAGTAATAAAGGGATCAAACAGCGGGTAACCATCAAGAAAGGTTACCGTGAGAAGGGGATAGAGTCCGCTAATAGAACAGACAAACGGATAAGTGTAAAAGAGGAAAGAAATTGACACGAGTGAGGGAATATCGTAACAGTTTCGTGAGAACAGTCAAATTTTCGTATGGGTGGAAGAGAAACCTGAAGTCGGCATGGGAAACCTTGATGCGGCGAGGGGCACTAGGCCGAGCATGGTGAAAATCAGCCAAAGCACCTTTAGCACTGGCGAGATTGCTTAGGGGTTCCCAGGTACGATCAGTGTCGTCATAGCCCTTCCAATGGATTAAATATTCAAAATGCTTGCCCTTGAGACGAGAGTCAACAACATAGTCAACTTCGTAGAGATCATCATGGTCTTCCGTGACAGCAACAGGTCCAGGTTTGCGAATGGGCTGGCCATCTAGGTGCTCACGATAAGGTTTAACCCTGGAGATGTTAACTACCAGATGGATCCACATTGTTTTCGGGAGTTTTAGTTTAACCACATTGGTCCCGATGAGGCCAGTGATGACATATGGTCCAAGCCATTGTTCACTGAGTTTCTTAGAGGCACGCATCAAGCGCAGATTATCTGTGGACAGCCACACCTTATCTCTGCTGGAGTAAGCAGGGGCTTCCGATCTATGATGATCAGCAGAAGACTTCATATGCTTCTGTGCCGATAATAGGTTATTTTTAACTTCATTCAGTACATCTTTGAAGTCTGTGATGAATTCGTCGGCAGCGGGTGCCTTGGCACAGTGGCTTTCAAAGCCCATGCGTGGCATATATGTGCATGTGACACTAAAGGGTGATTTCTTAGTTGATGCCTGAATTTTGGAATTGTAACTGAATTGAGCTGGGGCTGTTATGAACCGTGCCCCTTCAGCCTACTCATTTCCTACACTTTCAACTCTTTGGTTCGAACCCAACACGCGACCTTTCTTTTCCCTTTCTTTTTCAGGTCACATGACTCCACAGCCACCAATGACGTCATGGGTCCAGACCCTTATCTATGACATCATCGGTCTAGGCTCTTATCTTTCCTTATCTTTCTATTCTTAGGTCATGACGTCACATCAACTGCGCATGACATCATCATCAGTCAGCATGACTGCGCATGACGTCAGACCCTTGACCCTATGACTCAGCCGTGACGTGGACCAGTAGCATTAGTAGCTTTTATCTCTTAATAGAGTTCGAGCTCCGCTTTAACTGTAAACGTACTTGTATATAAAGTAGACACTCAACTGGTGATTGCCCCCAGTCTAATCCACTTCGTTATTCAGTTATCTTGACTTGAGGCCAAGTGTGAGGATCCACGAACACTGTTTCCTACCTTCTCTATTTTCAACTCGCCAGTGACCGAGCGTACACTGCAAAGGGAAATTGTTCTGAGTGTACAACAGCCTTCTCCTTCCTATCTCTGACTCATCCTTGTTCCTTCGCCTTCCATGGCATTCTAACTGCTTAGTCAGCACCCTTGTCCTTCTATATATAAACCCTGTACCTTAGCCCTTAGTTCCCTAGCTTGGGCTCCCTTTGTATTCTCTATATCTGTGCTCAATATCATCCTTCCCCTCTCCTAGTCCTCAGGCTACTACTGAGTGCCTGCTTCCTTCTTGAACCTTGTCAATATCCTTCTCTTGTGAAGGGTATTCCCTCTGCCCACTGAACAACCTTCAAGGTGTCAGCAGCACATTCGTACCATCTAGGTCGAACCCTTGTCAGGACTTGATCCGGTATCTTCGTCCCTAGTTGTTACGCTCACTGCGAACTCTTGATGTCCGGCGGAGTGAGGAGACTAAGAGTGGCTTCATCCTAGATGCATAGACTTCCAGTGACCAGCGCGTTCCATAACGAGAGGAGAGACGTGCGATGAGGGAGGGGTCAGATAACGGGATACCCCTACCGATGTGGTGGTATGAAGAGGGAAGTCAGACGACTGAGCGGTGAGATCTAGGGAATACTATACGACTAGCCCAGGCGACTACCCATGAAAGTGGCCCAGCGACTAGCAGCGGTGGATGCCCGTTTGATAAGGTCTGTCCGAGAGGATGGTGGTTCAAGGTGGAGGCCCAGCGCAACCCAGAGGATGGACTACATCCGAGGGTCTATAACTGCAGGCACGAAGTGCGGCTCTTCATAGAGGTCATGAAACTAGGCGACAATGAAGTCTGAGGGAGGGACGAGCTCAGAGACAGATCCTAGCCAGTACACCAATAGAACGCAGAGGAAAGCGTAGAATTAGCTTGAGGTTATACAGTACAGGAGGGACTGTATATATAGTGTCTAGCTCAAGCTATGACTAAGCGGAAGCTCCGCTCCATAAGGTACGACCCTTGTCTGTGCAGCACGGAAGGGTAAAAGGGGATCCGAAGGATCAAAGAAGGCGCAGCAAGGTGAAACAACATATCATGATGGGATCAGGAAAGGACGAGGATCAAAGAATCACAAGGATCAAGGGATCAATGGATCAAAGGATCATACCCCATCAGTGAGTCGACAGAGACCGGTACTCGGCGGTCCTGTCAGGAAGGTGAAAGACGGAAGCCCACTTGTCCTAGAAGGGAAAGACAAATAACAAGTGGGAGCAATAGAGGAAGCCCGGTGAAGGTTCCGGGTTTGACGGAGAGTCCTAAAGTAAGATGACACTGCCTGTCTGGAGGCCTTATGTGTCCAGGTCCGGACGGGGGTCCGGACAACCGTGATGCTGCCTTATGAGGAAGGGCTTATGCGTACTGACGAGAGAAGGTCATGAAGGGTCATGATGTGCTGCCACGTGTGCGGACCTATGCATCCTGGGTCGTGATGTGCTGCCACGTATGTGGACTGATGCATCCAAAGGAGTGCTGCTGCCTTGCGGAGAAGGACTTATGCTGCCGGCGTCAAGGGTCATGAGTGGTCGTAATGTGCTGCCACGTATGCGGACTGATGCATCCAGAGAAGTGCTGCTCCCACGGAGGAAAGCTGATGCGTACCGTGATGTGCTGCCGCGTATGCGGACTGATGCATCCAGAGAAGTGCTGCTCCCATGGAGGAAGGCTGATGCGTACCGTGATGTGCTGCCGCGTATGCGGACTTATGCATCCGAGAAGTGCTGCTTCGTGGGAAGAAGGCTGACGCGTACCAAGAGGAAGTAGGAGGAGGTTGTCTGGCTGCCCTGAGTCCCCGAGCATACCCGGTGAAGGGTTGGGACAAGTATGGTGATCTGAGGATTGGCAAGTCCCTCCAGGGTAGTTAGGAAGACAAAGAAAAGAATGAAAAGTACAGGTGCTCGTTACTGGGCGTTCAGCTGGCGAATCCAGCCCAGTTTGAGGCCAAACTGTAACACTAGTCACAAGTAAGGGCTACATTTAGGCAAGTGTAACAATTTTCTTCTAAGCATCTCAGGACTTCCAGCATGATCTTGTCATGTTCTGCCTGATTATCTGTTTTTGTAAAGATCATGAGGTCATTGATGTAGACCACTATGACATCATTCATATCTGCAAAGATTTCATTCATCATTGCTTGTAATGTACCAGGGGAATTGCATAGCCCAAAATACATGACCAAGGGTTCATAGGCTCCTCTGAAGCATATGAATGCAGCTTTCCATTTACTGCCTTCCTCGATTCAGACATTATTGTACCCCCATCTAAGATCCATCTTTGTGAATAACTTAGCCCCTTTTAGCTTATCCACTAATTGGAAAATTAAGGGGAGCAGGTAATTGTTTTTGACTGTGTGCTTATTCAGATACCTGTAATCCTGAACCATTCACTTGTGGCCATCTTTCTTTGGAACAAAGAACATGGGTGATGCCGGAGGACTCTTGAAAGGTCTTATGTAATCCTTCTTCAGCTGATCATCTATGAATGCTGCCATCTCATCTTGTTCTGTGACAGATAGGGGTATGTGTTATGCTCACTGCGAACCGAAGTCCTGCGAAGTGATAACAAGCAGACTGAGTGTAGTGGGATGCCCGTTTGATAGAGCCACTCGTAAGGCGATGGTAGGCCTAAGGTGGTGTCGACGCAACGCTAGGAGGCAGACTATGCCAACAGGTCTATAATCGACGCGTAGTACCGGTTCTACGCAGACGCAAGGAAGCGCGCAAGTCCTACGGGTGGAAGCCGAAGGAGAGAGCCTAAGATGCGGAAGCACACAGGATAGAACGCAGAGATGATTGCGTAGAATTAGCTTAGGTACTACAATACATGCGGCTCGGTATTTATACAGTGGTAGAGTGGGCACGGACCAAGACGTATATGGTATAAGCGGAGTATCGGAAGAATAAGGGAGAGATACTGCGCAACGGTGACAGCGGAACAAAAAGGAAACGGAACAATAGAAGGCCGGTCGCGGAAGAGCGGAAGAGGCGGTGTGGCCAAATGGGGAATGCTGTATGACAGCTGTCGCAACCGTAAATGGAAGAAGGATCAACTGCGGGTAACCGTCAAGAAGAGTTACCATGAATTGGAAATAGAGTCCGCTAATAGGATCGGAGGGATAAGTCGAAAGAAGAAGAAAATTGACACGGCGACGGGAAGGTTGTAACAGAGAGGGGATGGGATGTGGTCGGAAGGTCTCCCTGCGGCACGGTTGGCTGCAGCTAGTTGCCGTTGGATGGTACGGTATTCTTGGGCAAACTCGTCTCCAGAATAGGCATCTGGTTTGAAACGTCGGTCTGGGTGATCAACCGGAAGGCGCCAAAGATCTGGTAGCGGGTAGGATGAGGATCCTGGGGAGGCCACGATAGGGGAGGGGGGAGGAGAGGCTGAAGAAGATGACGAGGACGAAACAGATGGTGCCCGGAAGCGGAATATGGTAAAAAGGGGGGTGGTCCGCTACGATGAGAGTAGGGACGAGGTTAAGCTAATTCTTTTGTTATGCTCACTGCAAACCGAAGTCCTGCGAAGTGATAACAAGCAGACTGAAGATGGGATGCCCGTTTGATGAAGCCACTCATAAGGCGATGGTGGGCCTAAGGTGGGGTCGACGCAACGCTAGAAGGCAGACTATGCCCACAGGTCTATGATCGACACGTAGTACCGGTTCTACGCAGACGCAAAGAAGCATGCAAGTCCTAGGGGTGGAAGCCGAAGGAGAGAGCCTTAGATGTGGAAGCACACAGGATTGAACGCAGAAATTAATGCGTAGAATTAGCTTGGATATTACAATACATGTGGCTCGGTATTTATATGGTAATAAGGTGGGCACAGACCAAGCTAGATATGGTATAAACGGAGTACCGGAATAAGAGGAAGGGTACTGCGCAAAGGTGATTGCGGAACAAAGGACAGAAGGGACGAACGGGAAGCCAGTCGCGGAAGAGCGGAAGTGGCGATGTGGCACAAAAGGGAATGCTGTATGACAGCTGTTACAACCGTAAATAGATGGAAGGATCAACTGCGGGTAACCATCAGAAGTGGTTACCGTGAATTGGAAACAGAGTCCACAAATAGAACAGTCAAGGGAAATGAAGAACTAAAAATAGAAATTGTCGTCCGTGGCAGATGTTTGTAACATCATTTGTCTTATACTGGAAAGGGTCCTGGGAATGGTCCTGGTGATTCCTCAGCTGCAGGAGTATTCCATGTATCTGGATTTGTAGGGTCATAGGTAGAGTCCCCATATTGATGTCATGGATCTTCTATTAATTGTGAATTCCATACGACAGGTTCAGGAGTAGGTTCTGGCATTAATGCATCTTCCTGAACATATTCTTGGATCGGAGATCCCTCCCTTCTTTCATCCATAGGTGTTTCATCACCATGTCATTCCTTCCAGTCATACTCTTTCCCTAAGGTCATTCATTTGAATATGTCTGGCAGTGGATCTTCTACTGGTAATCAGACTTCTATGTCCATTTGATATTCTGAGGATGCTGGAGATGCAGTTTCTTCTTCGCTGTCACTGTCGTCACTATCTATCATAGCATGTGGTCTCCAGCTCTTTTGATTGTTGAATTTTTGTAATAGATCCACCAGTATCTCATATGCGTCGGATCTTTGTTCCATTACTTCAGCCCTTCCTTGGTCTACTTTCATCAAATCGAATTGTCACAATAGATCTTCTACAGAGGAAGATGACTCAATCCAATTCTCTTCTGGATCTTTGATATCATTGTTTGTGGAGCAAGGCTCAACACTACTAGCGGTATTTGAGGTAACTATTTCATTGTTCCTCCAATCAAGCTCTGTGCCTAATTGTATCCCCATTCTTTCATGAAATTGTGCCAAGAACTCATCAACGTCTGATGGTATTGTGTGCAATGACTCAGCAACACCTTCAGCTTCTATGTGCAATAACTCAGTGGCATCAGAACTGGACATTTTGTTATGTAAAACTCTAGGCAATGCCTAACTGGATCCCCCCAATATCCCAGGTGACTCCATAAGATGCTGTAAGCAAAACTTCCTGATCTAGGTTTGTCCAATAGCCTGACGACACCTGTGTACTACTGTAACTGTTGTAATACTACTTGATATACTTTGAGCTGATACTCTACCTCGCACTTTGCTGATGTGGAATACCAGTGTACAATATATGTCTTCCAGCCCCTAATGTGGCTTGACACTATGCTTATCAGTCTTGACGACTGCACAGTAAACTCCCCAAGAAGGGAATCATAGAAGGTTTTATATAACCAAAACACAATCTGTGGATCACAAGTCCACTCCCCTAATAGACGTCGGGGAACAGTGAAATGCAAAGTCGCAGAAAGCCCTGGCTGGCCCTTGTTAACCCTTGAGTCCAGGTAAGTGTTGAAAGTCTTATCCAAGTATTGCAGAGGCCAATGCTTAGGCGGACAATCTTACAGCGATGCTCAACTACTGGCAAAGGTAAAGATGTATAGATGGGGGAACATCACTTCACTAGGTGTAGTCCGAAGATGAGATCTAGGATATGAATGATATGGCAGAGAATCACACAAGTCCTGAAGCCAAAGCCCAATAAACAAGTGGATAAGACTGGGGGGTAATCCTCAGTCGACTACCTACTATATATACAAGTATGGGTAAGGTTAAGTCAGAGCTCAAACTCTATTAAGAGATAAGAGCAACTAATGCTACTGGCTAAGGTTCATAGGGTATGATGTCACAGGCACAGGGCAAAGGGTATGATGTCATGGTGATGTCATAGATAAGGGTCTGGACCATGACATCATAAGTCATGTGACCTGAAAAAGAAAGAGAAAAGAAAGGTCAAGTGTCAGGTTCAAACTCAGGAGTCAAGTAGGGTAAGAAAGTGTAGGAAATGGGTGCATAATGGAATGAGTTCAGAACAAAGACTCCCTTGGGGTCACTCAATGGAGTTGTTTTGGCTACACAACACAACAATCCCAACATGGTGATGCAGCAATGAAATAGCCAAGCCCATTAAGTGGTAGTTATTAGTTCATGGCCTGTGCTGCTGTATGCATACTGTGTGCTTACCTGATTCCAGATTATCAGCATATATACCATCCAAGATACTGAGTGGTAATCACTCAGTATCATTGCCTTTTGGCATAGCAGTTAAGCGGTAAATGGTCTGACCCTTACAACCACCTTCCTCAAAATTTCCATTCTTCCACATGGTCTAGGGATACATCTGACAGCCAAACGTCGTGCGAGGTTTTGGCGAGGACCAGGGAACCAGGTAAGCACGTATGAACGGAGCGCCCTCCAACCAAAATCCACTAGCTTAGCACGCGCTAAAACCGTATCTTCCTTCCTGTTTCCTCTGTATCACCGCCAGACATTCCCGGCCGACAAAGGTATAAAGACGAGGCCCAAGAGCCACCCCTACCACCTTCGTTTGTGAAGTGTTCTCACCAAACCGCACCTCCAAGTCGCTTATTTGTCATGAAGCTCACCTCATTCTTCGCCACCCTCTCTGCCGCCGTCTTGCCATGTCTCGCACAGAGCGGACCTGTCACGGTCACGTTCGACAATACCTACGACGATCCTTTCTGGTCTCTCAGCCAGACTGCCTATTCCAACGGCGTTAATGGCCTTCAGAGCAAGTACCCCACCTCGGATGTCATTCCCCAGTTCCCCAACGTAGGAGGGATCCCAGGACTCCACCTTGTGCGGCACTTGTTGGCAGCTCACGTATACCGCCCCCAGCGGCACCACGAGCAACGTGACGGTCCTCGCGGTTGATGGGGCTGAAACCTTCAACATCGCGGAGGAGGCTTTCCTCGCTTTGGCGGGCGGTGTTGGTGTGAGAGCAGGTTCCGTGAGCGCGATCGCGGCTCGGGTCTCCTGCTGAACATGTTATCTTGGTGAAGCAAATGATGAGCCCATCGAATACCTCTATAATTAATAACACCATCGCTTACGTTTTTGACAAGAAAGGACATAGATCGCTAATCTGATGGGATTCGCTGTACAAACCGATGGGTGGACCTTCTCTCAATTCATATAGTGGGATTTTCTTGAAGAGCGACACTAGCAGGTTACATTATGTACCATTTTATTGGGTGAATTGTTTGTTAATAACACTTATCCTTGGTCGAAAATATGTCGCGGGCACTCCCTGATTTGTGCCGACCCCGACAAAGGATAATCAGGAAGAAAACCAAGTCTTCGCCTCAGGTTTTCGCCTTCGCTGATGCGATATGCAGTCCTGAGTGATTCAAAAGTCAAAATCAACAAACTCAACGACTCGGAGAAGTAAACATCCGACCCGTATGAAGGATTCGAATGAATTGGAATGATGGAAACTGAACGACTTCCAGGTCTACTGTGACGTATGAAAGCCTGCCCAAGTGCCAGTAGCGCCACAATAAGGCTGACCTGAGTCGTGTCCTGTCAGGAAAAATTCAAGCGCTGAGAGAGAGTGTACGGAAAACAAAAAGTGTGGACAAATCCGGACTCGAACCGGAGACCCCCCGCATTCAGCACCATGCTAAGCGGATGTGATAACCAGCTACACCATATGCCCGACGACAACGTTCACAGCCAGAGTACCCATGACGCCCGTGGTGGTCCCCCACTTCTCGATGTCATATATTAGCAACGAAACTATAGATACGTCCGTCAAAAAAACAACATCTAACCCCCCTTACAAGAAGTCAACACTACAAGAAGTCAACACGGTACATATGATTCCAACACACACAACAGACGCCCACGAAACCACTCCGACCCGCAGGACGACGACGACTCCTGGCCCCGCCTCACCAAGGCATCGCGAGCGTGCTCCAGTCCCTCAATACCGCCATCCTCTCCGTTCCGATCTGCCGCGTCATCTCCTGCTGTCCCAGCGTGCCCAGTTCTTCAAACGCCTCGAGCAGCTGGCCGTCCAAGATGCCTCTGAAGAGCGGCTTCGAGACCGCTTCGTTGCGGACGATCCTGGACGAGACGAGGTCAACTACTGCGTATCAGAAGAAGAGCGGGGACGCTTACCGGTATGCTCTTGGATTGAGACCTGCAACATGCTGCACGTTGCGCACCAATTGGCCTTGGAGGAAATGTAATCGTTTGAAAGCTCCTTCGTCGACAGGCGTCAGTGCGGACAACGAGCCGTCCGTAAATCCTACACAGGGAAGTGTGGGGGAGAGGGAAGGTCGTGAATAAGGTTGCAAGAACATGACACTGCAACGAGGACATACCAGTGATCAGCTTTGCCTGCGGAATCTCATTGTCCTCTTTCGTCCGCCGCGCGATCGTACGGGATGCTCGACACTCCTTGTGGCAGTGGAACTCGGTGTGACACATGAGATGTTGACCACCTCTAGATTCCGGGTCTGGGATCTAACGTCAGCATCATCGATGTGGCTTGGAAAAGGTGCATACCGCTTGGGTCGTAAGTAAGCACACGTAACACTCCCTCTTCGTCGTTGAGAACGATAGAGAGTTCTCCGTTAGTAAAGAAAAAGTCGACATTGGTCGCATATGTCCGCCGAATGTCCTTGGCCAGGATTACTAGCTTGTATGGATCCTCCTAAAGTCGATGTAAATTCGATGTTGCTCATCGAGGGGCGGGAAATTCATGCCTGGAAGGCAACGAGCCAGACACTCTTGACTGCGTCTCCAACCAACAACAGGTTTTTGAGCACTCGCAGGTCAGTGACATAGACGCCGACGTCCAAAAACGCGACGCCCACGAGGCGCTCGTCAAGGTCAAACGCCCTAACAAATATCTAAAGGGTTTACGTCAACTCAAATCACGGTGCACAGTGAGACTCCACCCCACCTTCTGTCCCATTGATGACACCAAATAGCCATTGATGCCACAGACCGCAGTCACCGGTCCCTTGGCGTCATCACGAAGGCGCAGCTTCAATTTGTACCATCGCTGAATGCTGGACGATGGGTCTGGTACCACTTCAACGACCTCGAATACGTAGGTCTTTGAGAAACAGTGTCAATCGAATAGAATTGTTGTGGGAGTCGCATCACTTACTGCGCCTTTGACAGCCAGATCCTCCCCACGATCAATGGTCGTTCCAACGGCGATGAAATCCCTGCTCCCCGATTCCGTACTCAGCGTCTCCAACGTCACGCACTCTAGCGCGTTGACGTATTCATTGGGAGCGAATTCATACCTGTAAACAGGTGAGAAGATCGCTTTGAATACAAACCAGGGTTGCTCACCCATCCATGGTGACCCAATTGTCAGGAGAAATAAGCTCCAGCGTCGAACAATCACATTGCGGGAATGAAACAGCTGCGCCTACGCCTCTTTAGCACTCGCCCACACGGATCTCAAACCGACACTTACCATCCGGTTCCCAGATAATGTTGCTGTCCTCGTCATACGAGGCGAACTGTGCCTGCAACGTGGAAGCCGCCACGATCAGTGACGCAGACGGCTCGAACACGACGTTAGAGTACGGTCGGGATCGCGGAAGGGAACGTTTCGGCAGTGAGGTGTCCAATTCCAAGTCAGGGATCCATTCTAGAAGGCTCGGACCCTAGCAACGAAACGTTTAGCCTTAACCCCTCGGCAAAGAGCAAGATGAGGTTCGCGCGACGTCATCTCATACCTCGTCAGAGTATACCAAAAACTCCGATTTCGAGTCCCACAACGAGCACGCAGTAAAGGCGTGGACGACCGCGTGTCCGCTCGGGAACAGCTTGACGCCACCCTTGTCAGTGCGTATTATCCAGCTTGGTCTGTCACCAGTGAAGAAGACGCCGGTAAGCGAAGAGCATCCACTGCTATTCGAGGTTGAGGGAGGACACGTGACGAATGGGACAAAAGCGCGATATATCCGCTTTTGCTCTGCGAGCACTGTTTTTTCTGCCTCCTCCTGTTTGGACAGTTCGAACGTTCGAGTCAAAACTTTGGCGAAAATAATTTTCAAACAGGTAGAACGTCCACCGGATGGTGGCGTGGATGTGGGAACGGAATGAACTTCATATGCCGCCAAGTGTCCACAGCGCGTGAATACCTGCAAGTAATTAATGAAACGGAACAAACCACGTAAAGAATAAGCATACAAAGAGATGCGGGTTTGTCGTCGACTCCCCCAGGGGCGCAATGAGGATCTGTTCAATATCGAGGTCCTGGGATTTGCGCGGAGGGTCTTGCGGAAGAGAAAGCGCCGGTGGATCGAAAGTGTCACTCAGCACTGGTTCCAGTGTGCTGATCGCCGTGCTCGAAAATACTAGCGTCAGCTTCGGAAGCGACCATATCTAGTCAAGCAACGTTAGGAGTCTCTGGAATGTAAGGTAGACGAAAATAAGTACCTCCATAACCCCCTGGGGTCGGACAAGCACCAGCCATTGGCTATTATGGCCTGCTGTAACGGCGGCCTGAAGAGTCGAGGTAATATTCTTGTCAGCACTGGTAGAGGCGGTCACATTGTCGTCCGTTGTCGTCACATCGAAAACATCTGATGTATCTGTATAGAAGCACCCTGCGAGGTAACGGGATGACTAGTTTGGAAAACGTTTAGTACCCTATCTATGACACGAGGCAACATCAAATTTTACCTTTTCGCCCATCGGCGACATATCTTTTCTCCTTATTTTGCCTCGCTCTGTCTCGCCAATGAACAAGCCAATGGTTTCGTCCTCCCGAAGAATGAATACAAAGGGATCGCATATGTTACATGCCTTGATTTTTGCACGAGGCATGTTTCCGTCCATGTCTTTGATAATTTGTCTCTCGGTACCATCTACACGTCATAGATCAGAAGCCAAGAGTGTTGTCAGGCAACCAAAATACACACCAGGTTCGAGAACGCGTATAGCATTCGTCATCACATGCAAAATGGCAGTTCGCTGGAAGAACGGACCGGCACCGACCGTAGTCCCTGGAATACGTGTCGAAATAGCCAAATCTGTCTTGGCAGCTCTGGTCGCAATCTAAGTCATTGCCAAATCCAGGATCAACCCACCACATCTCGAGACTGGGAGGAGAAACGCACGCGAGATACCCCAGGGGATGGATTAGCGTCCGTACTGATAACGATCGTATCGCTCTCCCCCGCAAACAATCCACCACTGGTTCTTTCGTATGACGTACCATTTACTCTGTGAGACTGCCGTACAGGAATAGACCAAATTCCACGTGCGCCACCCAACACGTGAAGCTTGCGTTTAGTACGAATAGGGAGGTCGCGCTGAACACCAAGAATAGTTAACGAAAAAGTAAAAGAGGCGGATGTTATTGCTGCATACCTGGAAAAGTGTAAAACCGCCCAGGTGACCGCTCCCTGTGGCGACTACCAGTTCAGGAACGTATCGCTCCTATCAACAGGTGGTTGACCATCAGACAAATAGCAAGTACAAGAAGACCCAAATTGGAGACATGAATATGCGCCATAGGAGACGAAATGAAGGCATGATACGCACCCCTAGTTTCGACAGGGAGAATGTCATATCTGCAATTGGTCCATACGCAGGAAGCGAATCGCACAGCGAAAGGTGGATAACAGAGCGGGTTCGCGTGGGGTGTGCCCCAGGAACTGCACCATTTGCAGCCGACTTGGTGACGAGTTTCGACTCTCCATATAAATCTTTCAGATGATCGGCGTCAGTGATCGGTTCAAGACGCGCTCTCATATTCGCTCACCATCATCGTCGAAATCGATGTCCATCATGTTTTTGGTATCCACTACAGCTGTCGATGCTGCACTTGTATCGTCTGCCTCACCCTCCTCCACCTCTTCTTCAACTCTCACTGCTTTTAACAATACTGATGGTCCGACCGTGCTCCCAATAAACAACACCCCTCCGTCCAGCTGCCTCGTTATCGAAGGGATCGTCGTTTGGGCAAGTGCTGGAGACAGAACCAGTTTCGACACTGTTCGTCCGTCCGAGGTAATTTCTACAGGATGGACCATCCCATCCTTCCTGATTATGAAGAACGTTCTCTCATCTGCAAATACTAGCTTGCTTCCTTCCAGGGCAAGATCTATGTCTTTATCAAGCGAGAGGGAGGGGATATCGCTAACGCGAGCAGACCATCCATTGACCGGAAGTGAGACACGTCGAGCAGCTTGGTCGACGTAGATGAGGGAATTAGCAGTAAGTATGACTAGACCCCCAATAGATTGTGCGCAGGGAAGGAGAGAGAGACAGTCATACGGGAGATTGTCGACGGTGGTAATAATAGGATATATGTGGTTGAGGAGATCGAGAGTGAAGATGTATAGACGACCGGTATCGCGGTATTCCTTAAGACGACTGAAATCCGATTCAAAAATGGGTATCATGAGGATGACAATACGCTAGGACTCACCCGGCCCATGTCTTTTCGGACTGACAAAGCACAGCGATGGTGGGATTGTGGTACCCTGGCAAAAAGACAAAATCGATAACATTGCGTAGATTCGGGTCGACGTCCGCAACTAAATCGAGAACGAAAGAAGGATGATAGGGTACTTCTCTGACAAAATAGTGAGCTTGGCTCCTGATTAGAGGCACATGAAAAATACCTTGCAAGACTTTGGTCTTGTTCCATCACATCGAGTTCAGCTTGCGTTTGGTAAAAAGGGAGGATGGCGAGGGAGTCTTTTGGAAGTGTTAGAGCAGCACAGCGGGATAAAGGGTCCGCGCGGAGCTCTGCACGGAAGAGATGACTGTCAAGAACTGCCTGTTGAAAGAGATTGGGAAATGATGTCACGACCAAAAGAAACGCATACCATCTGTGGAGAACGCTCGTAGGTGTGGATAGAGACGGTGACGAGGTCGTGAATAGCGTCGGACCACTCCAGCAACGCGATCTACGGACGCGTTCAGAGCGACGTGTGAAGAGAAAATCGATCGCACCTTCGCGTCCTTGAAGGAAACGAGAAGACGGTCCAACTTGTCGTCATTGGACGACATGGTACGAATTTTGTCCATTCCAGTGATAACTCCATGTAATGTATGTTCGCGAACCAGGTGGAAACGCCACGTCGTCGATACTTGGTTGGTATTGGACTGACTCCCCGTTGAGAACACTTTTCGAGGATGGATGATGCGAAACACTCACTTTGACGGTGCCCACATTGACCCATCCTTCGCCTGCCTGGTCCATCTCGACCTCACCCTCTACAGGTTCTGTTCCCTTCCGTACGCGAGCACGCTTGTCGCGTTCGCTCTCAACATGGTCCGAGATGATGGAAGGTAGTTCGCAGATGCCATAAACATGAAGGAGGTTTGATTTTGCGGTGACGACGTTCACAAGCGTGGACGACGTGGATGGGGTGAGGTTAAGGGCGACCGCAAATTCAACACCGCTTGGAGAAAGAATGTCATGTCGAAGTGCAAACATAACAATCTCAACAAAAAATTTCCCTTCAAAGTATGGCCGTTCAGTTCAGCTCAACACCAAATGTGACCATTTTGTCACACTGTAACAAGTCACGCTAGTCCCCCTGACCATCATCATCATGGGTTGCTCACCGTTGATTCACAGATGTTACTACACTCCTTGTCTAACAGATTGCAGGTGCATATCAAGTCGTTAATTCTGCCGTGAGCACGTTGTTGTCTGAATCCGCCGTGAGCCCTGGTCTGCTGCTCGTGAGCGATTTCCTTAATTAAATCTTCGAGAGTAGCCTGCGAGCGTTGTCTTCGTATTTACAGCACCGTCTTCGACGCCTGTCGAACCTGTAATTCCAAATCGAACCTCCAACCCACAACGCTTCCGACTATCGTTCTGTGAACTCCGATCAATGTGTGCTTCGATTCAATTCCTAATGGTCCAAATTGTGTTGGTCCTCATCTCTCTGGCTGCGTATCACTGTGCCCGTTGATACACGTGTCCGTTTGTAAGCACGCCTAGGCTGTTCCTTATCTTTCCTGTACCACCCTTCCAATAATCTGATAGCAGAGAGAAAGCCGGATCTGACACGTGCAGTGCTCAGCTGTGGTCGGCGAACCATGTATCGATCGGGGGCGGTTGCAGGCGCGCTTCCCGAATTCGCTCCGTTCGATTTCATGGCAAGGGCTTGTCAAACACTGCCCCACAATTGACCGGAGCACCCCATCCCACGCTACCGATCTTGGTGGATCTCCAACTGATGCAGACCATCCAGCAACTGGCACGAGAGAAGAAAAATCAGAAGGTGTTGTTGACGTGGGTGCAACATGGCATCCTGTTCGTCTCCGTGATTCTTTGATGAGGGTGTTATGCACATCACCAATCGACCAATCAGCAACCTCACCCCACTTGACCGTTGGGTAAGCTCCGTTTAGATTCGATTGTTGCGTTATTTCCCGCTGCCTCGCTCCTCTATTTTCCCTGTTTTGAATGTGTGCGCACTTCAATCGCCGCTTTGCATGCACGGGTGCGTAGGGTAATCCGCCATCCCTTTTATTCGTGCCAGCCTGTATTGGTGTACTTCCTGGTGCACTAGAGGGTTCGTCGTTTGCACAGCTGTAAGATGAATCTTCGCCGGTGCACGCAAAGCTGTGTTTTGTGTTTGTGGTCTTTCCATTCTCGTCTCTCTCTGTGGTTTTCCCTTTGGCTAAGTCCGAATCACGAAGTGGTGTCACGGTTTCGCTCGCGGATCGCTGACACCTTGGAGCGCCGGCAAATCACTGTGCACCAACGTCGCTCTTCATCTCGCAGTTTGGGGAGCTGCCAAGGGGTTAACCCTGCCAGAAAAGGAGTACTTCTTTGACGATCGACGGGTGAGCTTCGGTTCCTGATGTAGTCTTTATGGATTCAATGGTCACTCTCAAACCGACGTAAGTGCAAACTTACGCTTTCTTTAATCTAGCCATTACCGGGTGCCGTTTGACGTGTTCCCATATATACTAGGGTTGCCAGTGTGCTCATCGCTACCCGCAGGCACTGAAAGTAGCCCTTTCAGGTGGTTCAACTGGAACAGTCACCAAAACGTTTCATTTACAACAGATTGATGGCCTTTCCCGTAGAATGCGGAGGAATATCTGCATGCCGAATATGAATTACTAGGCGGCAAGGCGTCTGGTTGACTAACACGAGCGTCTGACTCCTTGCCAGCCAGTCGCATCTAGCCAGTGGTCGGTCGATGGAGCCACTTTCCGAATCGCACCACCGTCTTCGGCCATAAGCGATACGTCGCGGTCTTGTATGGCCACATTCTTTCGACTTCTTTCACCCCTAGAGCAGCCACTCGATCCTCATTTGTTCGCATAGGGTTCCACATCAAAATCAACCTCATGTCCTGCAACCTGCAGGTTTACTCGTGTTCGCAGCATGCACCCAATTGGCACGTTACAGCCCATCCGCCATTTCATCTAGTATCAATCCACGATTCCCGAATGCCCCGTGTGCGTTCTTTTGCTTCTCACCCACTAATACCAAAAGTCGCTCCCTCCGTAGTATTTTTTTACCTTCCGGTTCTTATAAGTGCTCTCTGCGTACACGTATGTTCGTCCTATTCTGCTAGGTCAGATCGAGGAAGAAACCATGACTGCTGCATTCATGTCAAGTCCATTGTCGTCCTTTAACCCTGGCGTCCGTCCACCCTCAAGACTGGACCGCCGAGGCGGCGGAGCACCCCCGGCATCGTCCAAGGTCAGTACCTACCTCGCCATCCTTCAACGTTGAGCATGACGCTGCCAACCCTGCCTCTCAGAACTACGTCCTGCCAGTACCATCTGGTTTTTCGGTGCGCGTCTTCAAAGCCCCGATTCTTACTACTTCCGCCCGTCAGTGCTCAAACGCCGGTCAACAGCTATCCACCGTCACCGCAAGAGGCAACATTTCGTCTCATCGTGACCAGCGTTCCGCTGGTCCGACCGTCCGCGATACTCCTCGGAAACTAGTCAAGCCACCGCCTTCATCCCACGGCCATGCACCAGAAGAACGAGAACGTGAGCGGGAGCGAGATCGGGGATACCGTGACACCAGACGCTTCGGATTTATCCACCCTGGGCCCGTTGCAGACACCTACATCTACGAGCGGTCCGTCGCCTCGTCGAAATCCGACCCTTACCACCACCACCACAACGACTACTACTACCCCTCATCGTCAGACAGCACCGGGAGCGAGATTGACTCCCTCTTCTCACATCCCTCTTCGGCCTCGAGTAACAGCAGCGTCGACGATGATTGTCCGCCCAGAGGCATGCTCCAAGTCGCTCGGGCCACGCCGGAGCGCAGACCTTCGTTCGGGCGTGGCCATGGTAGGCAGCGATCCGGGACGCCATACCCGGTGTCTTATCACACGTGCCCGACTTGTTCGGAGATGAGTAGCAGCCCACCACCCCGCGCGCCTGTCAGGCCCGACAGTAGAGCGCACGTCTCCCGCCCGCTGCCTACCCCTCCCATCGGTACTCGTGTGCGCAAAGATAGCCTCGTGCTCGCAAGCGAGCGTTCCGTCCCACCACAGCCCACACGTCCCCGGCTCCCACAGTTACGTATCGGAGATCGTCCTGCCCACCCAGCTGACGCTCCGATGGGCACATGCGCATACTCCGTCTCGCCCCCACCTCTCACGCGCTCTTCCTCGTTGAGGAGCAGTGGTTCCGGAGGAAGCAGCTCGCACGGCGTCGTCCCTCCACCTCCGGGATTAAACGTCCACTGGGAATATGGCCAGACCATCGACATCACAGCCCAACCGCCTTACCGTCAGCCAAGCCGTCGCAATTCCGACGGTGATCAAGGCCAGATTCTACCACCACGCCCACGCCGCTCCAGCACGGTACCCCCACCACGTTCTGTTCGGTGGTGCGAGGAGCTGGTCTGCCCCAGTCCCATCCTGCCAAGCCAGAGAAGAAAAGGGTGGTTCAATAGACGAGGGTGTGTGATTCTATTTTTTGCTCTGGCCCCACTCGATCCCTGACGGAAGTTGACCCTGTGTTCTTTTTCTGACCACCTCTCATATCTTTGGCGCTATGATGTTTCAGAGATCAATTGTGGCGCAACGATGGCTCCTACAAGCCTCCTGCCCCAGGTGAGGACTACCCTGAAGATCTTGACGACTACCCGGAACCAAATGAGGGCTGGCAAAACGAAGACGGCGTTCGCATAGACCTCAATAGGAGGCTCATACCCAAGGCGCCACTGCGCTCAGTCCTGAAATGGACAAATTACTGTAAAGAAAACAGCATTATAGCAGGATACCTCACGAATGGCCCAGCATCGCCCACGTCGGACGACGAATGAATGCGCGCACATGCGTGGGTCGCCTTCATTCCGACTTTTTCTATCACGATGGCACGTTCCCTGCCTTCTTTCTCCCCGAATAATGATTCCCCCCCACCCCACCCCACCCCATCCCGGGTTTCCAGCTTGCACGGGCAGACACGTGCGTACGTTCCGTTTTGTGTTATTTATGGGGTGGGCCCGTCGTGATTCGTCGTGTGCGCCTGCACGAGGCGTGCGTGTTTGTACCAAGTATCGTTGTGCATCTGTCCCTGTTAAAGATATACCCCTCGCATTTCACGTTCACGTTCACGTTTTCACTCGTCGTCAACTCTTTCTTGCTCCGGATCTGGTATCCCATTTGTATCATTAGTCGTATATGGCGGTAGGCCACGTACGTTTCCTGTTTTTGTAGGAGTAATGGGTGCCATGTTTCATTTCGTGCCGCCGTGGCGTGGGGGAGAGGCGTCAGCGACGAGTCTGGATCGACTGAATAGTGGAGTAGATATGAATGCTCGGATCACAGAGCCAGTTGTCGCGACAAAATTCAAGGGTGAGTGTCCCACGACGGTCCGATCACAAGAAATCGTCACAACCACACGACACGCACGGTCCGACATGCCTGCCCTATAGAACGCAGATGGGAACGACACAATCGCCTTGGGTCCGTCAGGTCTAGAACCCGAGCCTGTCACGAGGGAAATGATCCGGCTGAATGAAAGAAAAAAAAAAAAAGTACATGAGTTCAACGAGGCCGCATAAACGAGCGGCGTGTCCGAGCGGCTCCAAGACGTACATATGCACGTGGGACACGCCAATTCGACCCACTTTGACCTTGGAGCCCAACGGTGTCACACACGCAATGCCGTCTTGGGGTTCAGAATGGCGTGAATGGGATTTCCGCTCGTACGTGTGGGGCAATTGAGAGCCAAGGGGGTGTGGGGCAGTTTGCCGACGGGTAGGACGAGATAACGTGTGTCAAAGGAACGAGAACCTACCCTGACAGCAACCCTCTGTCGCACTGGAGTCGGAGACAGAGAGTGACGCATCTCCAGGAGATTGTCACGGTCCCTGTTCGGCTCCCACTCAATTATTCCCACCAAGTCAGCACTGCTCGAAGCCTCTGTCGTGTGGTGCACATGTCCAAACTTTGCTGCCCACGGTGAGGTGACTCAAGCAATGAAAGCCTGAACGTCCGATGGTGTCGCCCCGCGGAATACCGGACTCGGAGCAAGCAAGAAGCTGTACGCAGAAGTAGTCGCTTTCGGCCCTTTCGGCCTTCTTCGGACTCGTTGGCCATGGTATGCACCTCTTTCTTCGTCATAATCATGTACCAATTGAAGTTCTATCTTGAAGTCGATCATCGACAAAAGTAGGGCAAAGCTGAGGCGGCGGAACTTGTGTTCGGCCTCACGAATATCCTGGAACTTGAAGGGTTTGTCCACCAAACCCTCCTTCACGTCAAAGCGAAATACACGTGGGGTGCCTTTGTGAGTTTAGATTCGACTTACCCTTCGATAATGACAAGACCTGCTGGCGTTGTGGTGCAACTTGAAGTTGTGAGTGGCTGAAACAGGTAGTAACCGCGTGAACATGAGAGAATCCACTCTCGCCCGACAACGGGTGCATTCAAGTTGATATCCACCTTCAGAAACACGACCTGTGAAAGCACATTGGTACATAGGTCGACGCAACTATAGCTCCTTGACTCGCGTGGCCAGTAGTAATTGATCCACACGCTAACACCTCCTAGATCAAACAACTCGGCATTCCCTCTTGAGCCACGCCAGCGCACGTGCGTCCTTGCCCTCGAGTAATGGTGCCACCTTGGACTCGACTTCGGCATGATACTCATTCAACCACTTCTTTTCTTCGACTGTCAAGAGTGATAGGTCGATCAAACTCGTCTGAATAGGACACTGATCATGCAAAACATCAGCGTTCCAAATGAGACTCAAAAGAATAAAGCGTCGACACTACCATCGTGACACGTTCGAAACCGAGGTATCCGACTTTCCCAAAGTTGTTTGGCGTCTCCACTTCGCGCACAATCACTACACTTTCGATACGTATACCCCATTCACCGTCGGCATAGTATCCCGGCTCTGTTGGGGAATTTTTTCTGAATGGCTTACGATCAAGGCATACTTGACTGTTCCTTACCATTTGACACAGTCATCCCGGGTTTCAACCCAGTACTGTTGTACGCTAATCTCGCTTTCGGTTCACTTGTCGGCGAAAATGATCACGTGTTCCTTACCGATGCGCGTGCCAATACCATGAGGACCTTTTCAAGCAAGGAGTAAGTATGGATTTCATGCTCATGACATCTCATACCTTCATGTACGTTCAAGTAGTGGCCAACACCATGGCCGGTGCCGTGCCTGTTTCAAACCCTGTTAAGAAGGTGAATTATGTCTTATACAAGGATTAACAGACCGGTAGTCTGAAAATCCACAGTTAGATGCATCATGACACCGAATGAGATAATGGAAGTAGTTCACCGAGACCATCCCTCCACAAGTTCCTTCTTGCCCACGAATCTCTATGATACGATCAGGATTGCAATTAAAAAGACATGCATTCGTCCACACACATCGTGTATCCTGCAGATCTATAAGTCAACAACTAACAAAGGGGATGGTTAAAGTGCCTACCCGTTGTCCCTGTGGGGAAAATAGCGGTATCAATTGCGATGTGACCTTGAAGAACGCGGGTAAATGCGCGTTTCTCCTCCTCAGACGCTTTTCCGAAATGCTATCACAAGTTGTCTATATCGAACCTTGATTTCAGAGTCAATGTACTTGCCCATGTGCGAGTAACATCAGTCGTTCCGTCTACATATTGGCCTGGAAAAGTCAAAACAAAAGATATGAGCCCAGACCCAGCACTTTCAATTTCCCCGTACCTCCAGAGTCACAAAGATAGATCTTGGTGAGAAGGTCAATAAATAGAACGACGATTCCACGATATATGTACCTGGTCCTTTTTGATAAGTGCACAATTTTGAGGATCCGGAGAATAGTGAATGATCGCTGAAGTGAGTGATCAGTCAACAAAGATCGCACTTCGGAAACGAACTAACCTGCGTTCGGGCCAGCAGAAGAAATAGTGGTGAATGATAACCCACGGAACAGGTCAAGCTCACTGTCAGAGATCAGAAAAAAGCATCTAAACAAATCATCATTACGCACGATCTAAACTTTTCTAGTTTATCTGCTCCTTGACTTTCATTGAGGACGACTCCATCGTGGAGCTGTTCCTCCAGCCACGCAAAGTAACGAGCCAATGCAACACCATCGCGCATGTGACAATCCCGGAAACCGTCAATCTCGGTGCTGTTTTTAATCGCTTTCATGGCTGCCACGGGCGATGGCACGATGACCACATTCTCCTTTTCAATGGGTAGGCACTAAATCGGTTTAGAAGATGACATGAACTGACCTCCCCAAGTGCATGGGCAACGGCAAGATTAGTCTTGTCGCCAAGTAAAACCGGCTAGAACAACGAACGATCACCATCGAGACGACTCGTAAGCCCCATGAAGTTGTACCTGGTCTTTCTTGACCAAACCTGCGCCTACGAGATCCCTTAGATAAGAGAGGAATTCTTCGTAGGGTCGAACCTCCACATCCGGGTTAAGATGAGCTAGGATCGCATCGTCGACCTGAGTCTTGTTGACAAACAACACGGCTGAATCCTGTTTCACGACCGCGTACGCAAAAAAGACTGCCAAGTGTTAGCTCCGTTCGTATCAGCAAGAAGAACACGCCTACCGGGGTTGAAATCAATGTCCGTTCCACGAAGGTTGAACAACCATGCAACTTCGTCCAGTAAAGTGACGGCCAACCCAACTGCGTTCTTCTTGGCCAACTCCTGGCGCACACGGTTGAGTTTACTCTGCAAGGTTTCCCCTAGCCAAAGTTATTGGAAAGGGAAACGGCAAAAAGATATATCCAAACCTGAGTACTTGACATTCAGTGCGAAAACTGGATTTCTGGGTCGCTGGGGGCGCTCGGGACCCCATACAATGTCCACAAGGTTTTCCGAGAGAGGAACCAGCTCGGATTCTCCAAGAGACTTTTTCAGGGACTGGGCATCAGCTGTAATTCGTATGGGTCCTGGCTCACGACCGTAAAATGTGAATGACAAACTAGCCAAAATCAGAGTCGGATCAACGCCAATTCTTGTACCTTTCTCAAGGCTCTGCGCTAGTTTTACCGGTTGAACAGAAGTAATACTACAAGATGCGTACCTTTGGGAGGAATTCCTGCCAAGTAGGAACATCTTGGGGACCGTGAGTGGTGTGTTGTCCTCTTCAGCTCTCATACGTAGTTACCTGGTAGACCTTGTTTCATCAAAGTCCAATTCCTGTAATAATAGAAGCTGAAATACAGCTAGTGGTGACAATTTTGTTGCTCACTCGTCCAACTGTTGTTCAGCTTGTAGAAAGTACCGGCCGTCAGTGAAGAGGAAGGAATTATTGAGTGTAACGACCACACATCCTACGAATCAGTCCTTGAGCCGGGTCCTTGTGGCTATTCCACATCGATCAGATTGATCTAATCACCTGCCGAACCGTTGAACCCGGAAATGAACCCTCGTCGTTTGTCTGCCTCAGAAGGGTACTCGCTGAAGTCTGGATCAAGGGTATTCAACACCAATGCGTGGAGTCGGCATAACTATACGCACGCTCGTCCTCGCTGGGAACCACGACCGCACCAACGTTTATATCTTGCCTCCTCATCAACGCCCTGAGGCATGCAAGACGTTCAGACGTATCAACCCGCCCTGTTCCTATCGCGCCCATTGAGGAGAATGAATTCTTGTGGTTCTTAGAAATGAAAGATGGAATTGGTGAGGTACGGGAAAGATAACGATGTATGTGCACACGAAATCGACCATGCCTGTACCACATGGGTTCCGCTTTCCGTTCCGAGCTGGTCAAAGTTGGTCGCGTGACGTGACAGTCACGCTTGTGATCTAATAACCAATCTATTTATTACTGTTGACCTGAGCTTGAGCTCCGGAGCGGCCCGTCCAGCCAGCAATGACACAGTGGATGAGGTGTGGACGTTTGGCCCTATAGATCTCACGATTTAGCGTCTCAGAGTGGAACAAGTAGCACAGGTGATCTGAAACTCCATCATGGTGGGTGTTTCATCCTCCCTTGTCCTCGCTTGATGAACATTCCGTCTTCTCATCTCAAAGTACCTGGCACGTGAGCAAGTCACTTTCGCATTGGTTTATTTGTGAAAGTGGTGCCGGAATCTTGGCCGGTAAACCAGTACTTCCGTGTCAGACTCCACCGTGTACGTTCAGGTTGAAAGTTGAAACACGCCGAGGTGAGTGCAGTCCAACTCACCCAGTCATCACTGTGAAAGGATTAATACAATAGCTTATCAAGAACACCGAACACGCATTGAATATTGAATGTCAAAGCATCTACAATCAAGGAAGGTACCAGGTCCACACGTCAGGGATCAAAACGCATTTCTGGCATTTCAATGATCAACGCACATTATTCCACATAGGGTGGACGGCGGTGCAATATAAATGCCCCCAAGATATATAAAAAACGCGTTGCATTGAACCCAACACCCGTGATGCAAGTCTACACATACACAGACGAGGTGATCGATAGGCTCGACGGTCAGTTCTCCTCTTTCTGCACGACGCAACAATTGACTCTCAATCCCTCAGCATATGCCCTGAGCATACCCCGTTCACCACCACTCCGTTATCACCAAATGCATTCAGTGGTGCACGTCCCACATGGCTACCTTCCCATCAAAATCGCCCAGTTCTTTCAATCTGATCCTCTCGCTCGCCAACCCAAGAGGTATCACTGGTCCATCTTCATACCCACATCGCCAATCGCGGGCATAGGACACTATTACGAGCTCTCCGGGTGCTGTCCGCCGTATCGTCTCCGAAGCACTATCCACGATTATAACCAGCGCCGGGGGCTAGAGCGAGGAAGCCACACCGTCGGATATGTCCTGCCGGTCATGTTGCCCTATCTAGAGGCACACTTCGCGCTCGTGCCAATACAACTATCAAAGCGAGCCTCGGGTTGGAATGGGCAGAATTGGGTGTGTAACGCATTGCAGGGGTTGAACGAACCATACATGTTTGCGATCGGAATGACGTTTGAAGAGCTGGTGACTCAGATGGCTATCGTGTTGTCCGCATGGGAGGCGGGCAATTTGAAGTGAATCGTGGCTAGCGCATGTTGAAGGTGGAATAAAAGGTCGTACCATTATAGCATCGACTAGCAATTTGAGTGCATCTGTTAATAGTCCTCCTACAAGGAAGAGCCAGACGAAACAATGATTTCTGAGTCTTTCTGTTACAGTTGACAAGACTGAAGTTCCATGGTCTGACCGCGGTGACGTGCTACGTTTCGCTCACTGCATGCTTGCACGCTTTGCATGGCCTTGAAATGCCGATTGCGCGCACCGTTCCTCGTCGGCATGTTTCGTATTTCCGATCGAGATTATGTGCCTTGGCCCTTTTGTGCCTGGCATGATGATCTTCCTTGTCCGGTCACATACGCCCCTCCATTTTTTTTTCCAATAGACAGGCACTCTGGGATCAGGCGTCTCATTTGAACTTTTGTAGTAAGCAAGCCGATATTCTTCTCAAAAATCGCGCCTCTGACGGACGAGCCGGGGATCGCTGGAAAGGCCCTGGCATCTGTTTTCTATTCTCGGCGTAACCAGAAACTGCCCCCGCCAAAGGCACACGATAAGTCCCCTGATTACCAATGCCAACGACCAGTTCCCTCGATGGCCCTACTTGTTCCATACGTGTTGACAGATCGGTGCCTGAAGTTGGCGTGCTCCTGGCCAAGTCGGTGAACTTCCCACCTTCACTGGGATTCCTGACGAGCCAAGCATAGATGCTCTAGTCATTCATTCGCCTACGTCCCCGTAATGATGACGACCTTTTTTTGGCTGGTCATCGCCTGGGACGAAGACTGGACTTTGCGCCGCGGTTACAAACGCACTCGTGTATTCAATTGCCTCCTATAACTCACGAAGGAGACGGTTCGCTCCAAACCGACTGTATCCGAACCACCTGACCGGACCAATAAGGACCAAACCCAATCCGCAGATCGGAGCCCAATGCTTCTTCCTTGAACCCTGTTTTGAGGACAACGCTTGCCGTTGGGAGTTCACGTTCAAGTTGGAGCGCGAGCGTCGACCCCTTCCGAGTCACGTTCAAGTTCACGTCCCCAAGTACGTTGGATGTAAATATCCACGTCAAACAACTTGAAAGCAGTATTTCTGGTGCGACTGACTACCGCAGACGGTAGCACTCCGTACCATCTCTACCTGACCGGTCCACCACAATAAAGATCTCTAGCTTCAAGAGACCAACCACCCCTGGGCCCTGGATTTAGGAGTCATATTATAACGTACTTGCTGGCTCGTGTTCGCGATCTCGTAAGCGCACCAAGCCAACTGCACGGCATTGTGGACGGCCCACGTACCTGAAGCTACCGAAAGTGCTCCGCCTTGTGGAAAAAACCTCCTTAACTGATGTCAAATTCCACCTGGATAGCTCGAAAGAGGGCACTCGTTGCTCGGGTGGTGCCGAACTCCTCGGGGCGCAGGTTTCAAGTTCTAAACGGTGGCGATCCGGACGCGTTGCCATCACAGTCCAGCGTACCCAATCTTCGCTCGTCTTGCACTCGCTGACTACCATCAAGTTCAATGTCGGCCACGACCGCCAAGGGTCTTACTACTGTGACACGTCATTGGAACTCGTCTGCAGATCGCACACGAGACGTCCTGCAATGCAGCACCTCCAAGTCGGGCGTGCCAGCGATTCAGACAGAACGAAAAAAAAAGCCATTGAAAGCGAGCGTGTGATAACTCCAACGCATTTTCTCACTCCCCGTCCCGACGCCGCCGCCTGCTCCACCGTTCCACCACTTCACCCGTCCGTCCGTCCATCCGTAGCATGTATTCACATAATACGGCTAGCGTGGACAACGGCAAAACGCCCCCCGACGGACCGGACGCACATGCCAAAACCAAACGCGTTCAACACAAAAGAAAACGTCCACACGCGTCATAACGGGGGGCTGAAACAACCACATACGTGTACGACGCCGAAACAGCCGTGCGCCGTTCACATGAGCTCTCGTCTTGCGCCAACGCCGGCTCCAGAGAGGACGGCATCGCGTCACGGACGACGCCGGACGAACGGACCGTATGCACCGCTGCAGCTGGGCGTACATCCATGATACATATCAATCAGCTGGGCGCGGCCGCCCATGTCCGAGTTCCTCATTCTTCCGCGGGAGCAGAGCGTCGATCCAACTCATGGCGTCACTCATGACGCCATCCCCCTCGTTCCACGAAAGGATAAGTATTTACTACTTGCTACTTATCAAAAAAGAAGTAAAGGAAGAAGAAGAAGAAGGGGGTTCTCAAGAAGCGTTCATTAACGCGCAAGCGAACAAGGTCCTGGTGGCGAATGCCGAACACGACGGGCACTGGCAACCAATGACCAATTCGATCCAGAGTTTATCATGGTCCTGATCCTGTGCATACCATGGGGGGTTCCGATCGCGCGGACTCAGATGTGACGCGTGTCGTTTTATCGTGCGGGACATGTTATTGGGGGACTTTTTTTACGTCCTTCACCCACGGACACGGTGGACGGCGACTTTAGAGTTCTTTTAGGATGCGCCAGTCTCCCACATGCATGTTCTGATTGGAGCTTTCGGGAAACGCCGAGATTGAAAGGACATGACATGCCCTCGTCGAAATGCGCCCTGTGCCCTTGAATTGACACTGGTCATTGGCTGCATGGTACACGAGATCGAAGACTCAGATGGAAGCCGCGAGTCGGAACAGACTCGAGTAACGTACCCAAAGCTCTTTATCGCCTTCGTCGGGTCCGACTAGGATGGGCTGACCCCTGTCGGTACCTCTTGTGTTGGTCTCTACGGCACTCGTCCCTTGTGTACTCCTACGACGTTGGTGCTCGAATGACACGCGGTCCACATGCGTGAATGCTATTTCGTTGAATAACACCCACACGGACAATTCCCATTTTGATGCCCGTGTGATGGTGCACTTGATGTTTGAGGGAACGTGCGTATGTTGCGATCAGCGTCACTATACCTACATGTGATGTATATGCCAAACTTACAAATTCAAATACTACAGCAGATGGTGCAAAGGAATAGGGAATAGCGCGAAAGAAAAAAATAGGCAAAGGTATGAACGTGTGTACAGGAATGAGCCACGAGACAAAAGAGAACAGCCAGAGGCTTCCATTAAGCGTTCAACAGAGAAAAAAGCTGTTTGCATCTAGATCCGTTTGCCAAAAGTGAGTAAAAGTAGGAAAAGGGATGATGGTTGAAAGATGGAAAGAGATTGAAGGAGATGTAGAAAGGAGGATGCCAGCCTGACATGAAGGAGTGATGGGACAGAAACAAGTGAGTTCACTTGATGCCGTACATGAGACCTGATCAAATCGGCTAACGTGAAAACTCGTGTGCGTGGTCATGAGAAGCGTAAGAACGTGGTGAGTAATAGAGCTGGCGATAACATTGCTTCGACAAAAGTCCTGTGCGGATTGGTAAGATATCGTTTGGATTGTGGGGACCTTGCACGAAAAAGGGAGACATCAGTTGAACGATAGGCTCTCGCAGCTGGAGGCTTCTTACGGAGGATAGATCTGGCTTCAGGGATCAGGTGCTACAAAAGTTTAGATTGTTTGAGGTGCCTCCGGACGACCATGTCCCGCACTATGGTCAAATGAGGATTGGCTCAACTCCCACGCATGAGAAAACAGCTTACCACTTGCGAGAATGCCGGCAGTAGTTGTAGTATCCTAAACAGAATCTCAGCTCAGCGGTACTTATTGTGAGATTGCGCAGTGCGTACCGTGACAGAGGTACAGAATCCATAAAACTTCCGAGGCAGAGGAGAGTATTCCCGGTGAATGGCACTGAACTTGCTCCTGAAGTCTGGGAGTGGTGGTAAGCCGCATGGAGGAGGAAAACCAGCGATCAGACAAACATTTTGATGCCGTGTCAAGGTCGTTTAGGCGGTCACCGTAGCTGCGAACATATTTGGCCAATCGAATGCCTGAGTCGAGCTTGGCTTCAAGGATGTCACATTTGTTCAAGAAGAGGACGAGATCGACATTGGCCAGGAGCTTGTTTGAGCAAACAGCTTTCCATAATAAGACGCTGTCCTCCTAAAAGACCACTTACAATTAAAAATTGCCAGGGATCAGCTCGACAAAGACCCTCACCAGTCTGTTGACGCTTCGGTCTTCTGCCAGAACTTGGTCAAATCCGGATATTGGGGCAAGAAATATGATGGCGTCGACTGACTCGGCATGGACGTCAGAAAGACATTTATTCCGCCAAGATGAAGGCGTACCATCATCGAAAAAGGGCACCCATGTCGCTGAGGAAGACGATGAGTGAGTGTGTCGAAGGAGATAAAAACATCCCACCTCTCTAGAGTCAAAAGTTCTTTAGCCCAAAATACGTCCAAGATCGCGGTCCACACACCTGCGACCGAGAACCCCCGACATCGACTATTCTCCACTCAGTACCTTGCTCACGACCAGCAGCGACCTCCATTTCACATCTGTACTCTGAGACGCCGACGGTCTTTAAGCGAGCTCGCAGAACGTCGTCTGTTGCAAGGAATGAGAACAACGAAGACGCTTCGGGAAGGGAGCTCACCATCAGAAGGGATGTAACTGAGGGCTGTAACACGATTTACATCATTCAAGAAGCTAAAAAGGGGGTTGGCACAAACTCGACACGAAAAGCAAATTTGGAGTTACAATCCCGGAAGTTCTTCCAATCTTATCTTTCGTTTCCGGAGGACCTCGCGGACGAATTTGTTGCTCCAGAGAGCCGTGATATCCTCGCTGCAGTTATGAAGGACTTCCTGTGCCTCATCGCGCGTGGCCATGCCAGTATCTCCCAACGATATAGGACGTCCATCCCTACGAGAATTACTTTTTGCAAGCGCGCCTTTCCAGGTAGCGCCGGGTCGAACAAACACCTCCTGTGACCGCCACGAGCGCTCAGCGCTCGGGCTGCGACGTGAATGGTATGCACTGAAACCACCGCCCGCGACGAACGATGCAGTATCGTCTTGACTTGGAGGAATAAGTTTTGCGATGAGAAGAGCTTCAATGTGCCGAAGAGGTGTGAGACGCATTCGGAGTAAGTCAATTTCATGGGGTACGTGAATGGCGTCGTCGTCGCTGTCCTCGCCTCCACTGTCAACGGGGGGAAGGCGTACGTTTGAGAGAGCGTCCATGATAGTGCGGATGGAACGAACGACGTTGAGCTGTATTACGCCGCGCCATAGAATGCGTTCTTCACGGAAGGCGGTTGGGGTGTATAACCTCTGAAAGTCTAGAGAAGAGAGTGAGCAGGAAAGGAACGTGTCGTATGTTGTGACTGACGTCTGAGGGTCGTAGATTTGCCTGGGTGATGGGTTAGGGGAGCACGGGAATGCGGCTAGGACACATGCCTGACTCGCTTTGGCCAAGAAGGAGGAGCCTGACGACGCTCTTCTTCTTTTGTTGTTGACGTTCTGCCTTGAGAGACTCGTCGATCTGATGGCTTATTCTACTTGCCTCGGCCTCCTGAGCGAGTCGGATGAGGCGGTCTTCCTCGGTCTCGTTTGGGGGTGGTTTGAGGAGTTCGTCCAGGGGATCGTAGTCCAGCCGGGACTTGCTTCCTGCGGGCATGGTGATGGTGGTGGCAGAAGGAGAGAGGAGTGAGTTCGGTAGCAATCTAGAAAGGTCAGGCACGTCAATTTAAGTGGTACTACTTAGAACCCCGTTCAGCATGCCCAAGTCTGAATCAGATTGCCCTTGCCAACTGGTGCACGGTCGCTAATGGCACCTTACCCTTTTTTGAAAGAACCCGTGTGGACTTTGTGCACCCAAACTCCACTCCAAAACCGAGCGATGACCCCGGCCGGTCGTGCCTGACGTGTCAATGTGTTGATTATAGGTTCCTTTCCCCGAACGTGAGGCATCATAATAAGGCACCGTTACCTCGTGGGGCAAGTACGGTGAAAACGGGTTGCGGAACCCTCCTCGGTCTCCGCCCTGTTCGTATCCTCGGACAGAACACTTCTTGTCACCAGACGGCACCGACTACTGGACTAAAGATGGTTCCGAGTCCGTCTTTCTGTTGAGACTCGGACCCTGGTGGCGAGTGGGAGCCAGCTATTCGCTACTTCCCTGAACGTGTGTAGTCCTGCACCCATAGATATTGCCATTCCTAGGTTGTTGCCCAAATCTGCTCGCGTCTCGTTATCGGCTATCTCCCAGCCTCTACTAGCAGCACTTCTCCGTCGACACGAGAACCAGCAAGAGCTCGACGCCGCACGTCATACCGGGACTGGTTCTTTAATTGCTACACTTAGACTAGGCTAGGCACGGCCGATCTACCAGTGGGCTGGATCCGGCGCTTTCTTTGCGACCACCGGGTCACAAAATGTTCGCGCTTAGCCTGTACCAGTCAGGAAACTCCCATGTTCTTTGGTGTGCGACGATAGAGCTTCTCGCATGATGTGACCGATGGCGGCGGATGCACAAAATAATCCTTGACCCCTTCAAACACAAACAGCGGACCCTCTAGTAGCGAATGACAAAGTGTTGGATCAGAGGGCGCATGGATGAGGCAGTCGCTGGCAGACGTATCACCTACCAGTTTATTCATGTGGAACACAACAGGACTAGTACGATGTCGACGTTGGTCGAAGCTTATCAGAGTTTGAGTGGACGGCCAGTGTAGGAAATAGTTTCCCATCACTCAGAGCTCACAGAAACAACATCAAGTTTTGGTTGCGAGATAAAAATGGGACGTGCAGTTTTTTGCCCTCTTGCAAGGTGCTCGCATTGTCTATCTCGTTCTTATCGTAGTCCACCAGCTGTGGTGGTGTTTTGGTGCATCATTCGGAGTGCCGATAGTCATGCAGTGTCTGGGGTCATTGGCCTACTCATCCAGGACGGTCATTGCCTCAAATTTGCCTACATATTGCAAGTCACAAGCTGGTTTTGTTATCGGACAGCGTCGGCCTAACCAACCTCTAGATCTACTTATTTAACGCTTCTTTCTCGTGTTAAAAGGTGCCATGATTGCAGATCAACATTCTTTACCTCCCGCTAGTTCGGCCTTTGCGACTTCCACTTCACCATCGACACCACCTCCCAACATGCGCCAGAACGCCATTGATCCCACCGCACAGTGGATTGTTCAAAAGTTTGGAGGTACCAGCGTCGGAAAGTTTGCAGTACAAATCGCAAAGGACATTGTTTCGTGAGTCCATACAATAGTTCGTCGGCAACAATAAGATCTTGATCCTTCTTGTGATAGAAACTACATCGATCAACACAAGGTCGCCGTCGTCTGTTCGGCGCGTTCGGGATCTACCAAAGCACTCGGAACGACCAACTTATTACTTAGAGCCGCCGCCGAAGCCAAACAACGACCATCTTCCAAATCAAAATGTAAATCAGAAACCACGACTCCCGTCACCAATGGTACAGTCCGACGCACTTCCGAGACTAGTTCACCCCGGACACGCAGCTCGTCCCCAACTTCAATCGCATTCTCTCTAACCCCTCTCAGTGGCTCTCAATCCGAACAAGACGTTCCAGAGTTCAGTGCAACAGTCGACCTCATACGTGCAGAACATGTGACAGCAGCCAAGGCCTCCATCCAGACCCCCGAAATTTTACGAGAAATCCAAGCGGAGATTGAGCGTGAGTGCGATTGGCTCCGTGCATTTCTGTTTGCAGCGCAAGTGAGGCGTCCGTTTATCATGTCGCCATCCAATCTCACGATCCATGTTTGTTTGACACAGGTGATCGATGAAGTGTCACCTCGATCTCGAGATTCTATTATTGGTTTTGGCGAGCGCTTAAGCTGCAAACTCATGACAGCCATCCTCTGGGATCAGGTAGGCTATTCATGGCGACAATGGTTTGGACGGGCCTACCTGATTAATGAAATATTCAGGGCATAGACGCCGAATTCGTCTCATTGGAAGACATTGTACCTGTTTCTGATGATGGTGATCTCCTCGTGGAAGGATCCTTAGATCAGTCGTTTTATGACGAGGTTGCTTCTGCTGTCGGAAAACGCATCAAAGAGTGTGCACCAAAGGTACCTGTCGTCACCGGTACGCATCATTCTCAGTGCTTGCGCGCCTCACTAACATCGTTTAGGGTTCTTTGGTCTAGTTCCGGGGTCCTTGCTACGTCAAGTTGGCAGGGGGTACACTGACCTCCTCTCGGCACTGCTTGCTGTCGGCCTAGAAGCCTCCGAACTCCAGATATGGAAAGAAGTTGATGGGATATTCACTGCTGACCCCAGAAAGGTGCCTACTGCACGTCTGATACCTATGATATCGCCGGTTGAGGCCGCCGAGCTCACCTATTACGGGAGCGAAGTCGTCCATCCGTTTACTATGGAGCAGGTTCGTATACCCTGTGTCATGTCTCATCCGGCTCTTATCGTCGATTTCAGGCAATTCGAAGAAAGATACCTGTCAGGATAAAGAATGTAGAAAACCCCAAGGGCCGAGGAACAGTCATTCACCCGGACCCAGATCAAGCCCCTAATGAATCTGACATGGACGCATCCTGCACCGCAACTCTGATGATGCAAACCTTCTCCTACCCTTCCCCCGAGAACATCCATGAAAGTAAACGTCTTCCCACCGCAGTCACCATCAAAGAACGCATAGTTATCCTCAACGTCCATTCAAACAGGAAAAGCGTCTCGCACGGGTTCTTTGCAGGGATCTTTGGTACCCTAGACCGATTTGGAGTCGTCGTCGACTTGATCAGCACGAGCGAGGTACACGTTAGCATGGCGATCGAAGACAATCTTTCGCAGAAGATCATGCACCGATTAGTCACCGAACTCCAAAAGAGCGGGTCGGTGAGTCTGATTCACCTCCTCGCATCCATGCACGTACGAAACAGAAACGCCCTGTTTCTCAACAGGTCTCCCTTAAGCCGGACATGACCATCCTCTCGCTCGTTGGAAAGCAAATGCGCAACCTGGTGGGCATGTCTGGACGCATGTTCCAATCTCTCGCGCAGGCCAACGTGAACATCGAGATGATCAGTCAAGGGGCGAGCGAGATCAATATTTCTTGTGTGATACAAGCGCGGGATTCGGTCAAGGCGCTCAACGTGATCCATCAGAGTTGTTTACAGATCAAGCCGGAAGGCATTCGTGGAAAAGGTGCGTGGTGCTTTGCGTTTCCAACGTGCGTCGGCCGATGGATGCATGATGTCGACAGTGGGTCCGTGGCTCTTTTAGAGGGAGGGGGACGACGCCCCACGCCCCCCGACGCCCAAGAACGACTTTTTTGTGTACCCTCCCATTTTGGAGATGTTGTAATGCTTTGTTGTCCAGAAGACGGCCCGATGAGGTACAAAACCTAAACCTCAAATGCATTTTCTACTTGCTGTCTCGACGGGACGATGTATTCAGTAGATATCTATTATATAGTAGTACATTGAGTGCTTGACGGCCGAAAGGTCCTCCGAGTCATGTTCGGGTGTAGAAGTTGGGTTTCATCTCACATATGCTTGTCTGACTGACTGTCAGCGGTTCTGGAATATGGTGGGTAAGACAGCACACGATCGAAGGGATGTTCTCTTGGGATGTCGTACGCCGAAGAAACAAACACGGCGGATCGAGATTTTGGCGGCGTTCACAGTATAACCTAGTACCATAACAACGTTCCGGGCCTGACCCGTGTCGCCACGCGATACCTTGCAGAGCGTCCAAACGAGGGTACATCTTCGTATGATATTACGGCGGTGAGTCGGATCGCGAATCAAGTTCGTGGGCTGCGTCCAAGAAGAGAGAGAGAGAGAGAGAGAGAGAGAGAGAGATCGTGACAGACGCAGCGATAGCGATTTCATGCGTCGACTGACGCGTCCTCTGATCCCTGGGGACTCAGAACCGCCGAGAATGTTGACATCGACTATCGCGTGCGGCAAGGTCGCAGTTCGTGCGTCGTTGGTGGGGGCTGTGATGACTCGAGTAGTACTTCCTCCCATGGCAGCAAGTAGCTCAGCGCACGATAGACCACGAGAGTATCAACGGTGGTTTGTTTGACAGGGAAAGAGACAAGGGAGATGTTTTTTTTTTTTAAAGTTTGCTTTGCGTCCGATGACAAGACGTGAGATCTGAGAACCAACTTGAACCGGCGGCGAAACTTGTAGCTCTTCGCGTTCGGCTGCTGGAATTGAACATGTCACTCGCACGCGGCTGCACGTTGGCCGCCGGATCGGCAGATTGAGCGCGACAGTACTGAGTACCGTCGGCACACCGGCATCTTGGACCAAGGATCTCGATTCTGGAGGTCGGTGTGGGATCAAGAACATGATTCATGAAGGGTCCCTCGGGTGGAAAGCGTGACGGATTTCAACCAACATCACGCGAGGTGACATAGTTGTGACAAGGGCGATAATTGCCGACATGCCGAGCGGTCTGCCCCGCCGCTGCCGCCGCCGGAATGTTCACCATCACGAACATGAACAGACAGTACTATAGCACGAATTCCAAGTAAACCATGCAAATACAGAATAATAAAGATTACTATGTGAATGAAATTGTGACCTAACTCTAAAGCAGGCGGACCGCTGGGACCAACCCGGAAGCCTCGGTGGGAGGGCGGTAGCCTTATGGGGAAATTAGTGGCGAAAAACCCACGTAAAAATACTATAACCGCTGTGCTGTACCCGTTCAGCTCCCAACCAGCCTAGCACCCGCATTAGCTCAATATTCCCAGGCCCGTAAAGTAGTCTGAAGCCATCTACCGTTTCGGCACCTCGGCAACTCAAGGTTCACGGTTCACGCACCGGCCGGACAACATGCTTCGGTCGGGGGGGATAGGCGGAGTTGATTAATAGCAGCAGGAAGGGGGTCAAACCCCGACGTTACCTAACGACCATATTGAGTAAAGTTTACCTAGTGGGGGTGTATGTTCGTTCTGCAGCACCGGTGTTGGGGGGGCTGGGGCACGTCGGGCAGTGGTGGTGACACTGGGGGTCGGACGTTGAGTGGTTATTTACATCCTACTATACCCTGCCGCGAGTCTACATAGCCATGTATGTGCTGATGTGCTGATACACTATAAACGGGATACAAAAAAAAAAAACTCTAAAGCAGATTCAACATTAGCAAAATCGGGCTGATTGAATATAAACAATGGCAACACCATGATGTCGCATCGTCAGGACAATTGAATCCTTTGCATTCTGCTTGTAAGTTGCTCGCGTCTGCAAACCCCTGTCCTCTCAAGATCTCTGCCGTGCCCTTGAACCACCCTGCCTTCTTGTGGCCTCGAGGAAAATAGAGTTGTCGCAACCGACTGTCACGGAAGCGGGCAGGGCCCATGGCAATTTTCTTCTTCAACGATTTGCCATTTGCGTCATGCATTACAGCCCCATGACTATCCTTGACTGGAACGAGGAAGAAGGATTCTTCAGCATACGACGTGCAGAGAGAGAATCATCTAGACGTTTCGTGTGCGTAGTGACATCATCGAACACAAGAATATGATCGTCATGGGGATAATATTTCTGAAGCGTGTTGTATGACAATGTCATCTCGCTCATGACCATCTCGACATTGTCCGTTAGGTTTCTTCTTCCGTTGATATCCAAGGTCTCACATCCAACGTTGTGCTGTTGCAAGTGAGATCGGTTTTGTGAATCCATGTTGATGCTGGACATGGGGATCCTCGAAGTAATCGACGATGTCCTGTGCGCAAGCAAATTTTCCAACACTTTGAAGATGGAGCTTGACATCAGCAGCAAGATTCTCGTCATGGATACGTGAGATCTTGGAGATACCATATTCACAAGTGGGCAGGCTCCAGTCTGAGACCTATGCTGTTGCCCAAGCGCAAAGAGACCGTGCAAGGTATCGACCCTTGTGAGAAGGCTGCAGTATCTTCCGATACTCGAATCCATTGACGATCACGATCGCCGCTGCAGAACCGACTTAGGAAAACTTCCATACGTTTAAGAGGCCACTTCGTGACTGAGTCAAGATTGGCAGAAGGTGATTTATGTCCTGTTTTATATTTGCCTTTCTCCGGTTGTGGAGGTCGCAGGAGCAGTTTCAAGTCCTGTAGCGCAGTTCGGGCTTCTTCAATTGTGGGTGGACGATGATTATGATGGCTGGCTTGATTGCATGTACGGTCGGATTCCGGACAACAACAAAGCTGAGCGACGCGCTGTTCCCACTCCTTGTTATCTCCCTCGGCATCGGTTTCATCATCCATTGTGTAAAGCTCATCAATCCCATCAACCTTGATGTTTTCAGCACACAGCGAGCTCCCATGCTGGTGTTCTTCCTCTTAATTCCTCTTCTTCTCCTCCGCAAGGTCAATATCAGGTTCAGGCTGGAGGCATGCATTTTGAATCACTGTGGCACCAGCAAACTTAGTTGACACATAAAGTAAAGGACATCTCGAGTCGAACCTTCTCGATGTAGCCTGATCTGTGGTGTAGTTCTACCAGGCCTTGATTCAAGACTTCCGAGAGTGATTTGGCCTCTGAATCAGCTGCTCCAATGGGAAGAACCTGTGACCAATATCTCGGTGAAAACTACGGTCAAAGACCACAAAGAGCATACCGAGTTTATGGATAATCTGTCCATTCCAATCATCATGATGTCCCAAGTCATTGAACCACGTCTTGACAGCTTCATTCATCTTCCAAGGGCTGCATCGGGCCGCTACAAAAGTTTTTAGTTGCTGGGAGTTGTCATCCGACTTGTGACAGTCTAAGTTCATGCTGAACAGTTCCACTTGCTGAATGGTACCTATTAGAACAAGTTAGTGACAGTGAGTTGTGCTATTGACTTTTTTTTGGAGATCAGACCGACCGTACGCACTACTTACCGCTACCCTACACTTTCTATTTCCTTTTTTGGACAACGACCGCGGTAACTCGCGTTCTACGCATTTCCTTTCCTCCAGTCTCGTATCACTATGACTGGAGGTATGTTCCTTTCCTACACACTTAGTTTATATCTCTTACTCACCTGTACTTAGTCTAAACCCTAGATACAGGTGAATACAGTCTCGTATCACTACGACTGGAGTCTAAACCCTAGATACAGTCCGGGTTCCCAATCATTGTCTTTCACTACCCCGGCTCATTGCCATGACTGCCGTGTTTCCACAGCGCTCCCAATGCCCGTTCAGAGTATAGTCTTGACATCGCTTGAGCTTCGACGTATTGGAACCTGGACTGTATGTAGAGTTAAGACTCCAGTCATAGCGGTACGAGACTGTATTCACCTATATGTAGAGTTAAGACTATGTACGGGTGAGTATGAGATATGAACTAAGTGAATAGGAAGGGAACATACCTCCAGTCGTAGTGGTACGAGACTGGAGGAACGGAAATGCGTAGAACGCGTGTTACCGCGGTCGGTGTCCAAAAAAGGAAATAGGAAGTGTAGGGTAACGGTAAGTAAAGTGTACGAACGGGCTGATCTCCAACACGACGTCACGCGGTAAGTGTAAAAAAACAAATAATAATTCCATCATCCTGCTCTGTCCTCATTCTCGAACAATAAACTCTACTCCTTAGCACTCAAGTTTTTGTTGTTGGTAGATTTCATGTGTCTATGGTGTGTAAATTGATATACTTTTTCCTTTGCTTGTCACGCAAGGCCCATCCAACCATATGATGTTGGTTGAATCCGTCTGAGGCCTACCTTAGGGATGTTGCTTCCACTCCGGTTCGGACATTGCGTTCCGAGTCAATGCCGGATGTGCGTGGAAGACTGGCGCTGCCAGTACACGTAACTTAACGTAGGACTATACATGAGAGTCAAGAGACTAACGAAGAGCTTGATGATTCCATCGACAAGCAACCATGATCAGAGTCCACTCAAGTTCCCGAAACATTCGGAGGGACCCTACCATCAAAAATGCATCAAGATGATAATAGAGCAATGCTCAATAGTCCCTTTGATAGAAGCACACTTTAAAAGCACTCCATGCCCCCGGGAAGCCCCATGGCAAGAAACCGTAAATGGGATTTTCCATCAATAAAAATCCTCTTGTAGCAGTAGACCGAGGATACGTCTCGGACCTGCTGGCATGCAGCATCTAAAACAGTACACAAGATGCTTGAGACACGTAGTACGCATCTTCAAGAAGCCCTACTCACATGAATTCGGGGCGATATGAGTAAATCCACTTGTCTCTACAAATTTTCATACTCCGTGTTCCGTGCGTTTAGGGTTGGCGGCGGCGGATGTACGCCATCCATACATGGCATGTATTTCACAAGAAACATTGCGACCTTGACGGGATTTGTTATCGGGGCATTACAAAAGGTGATTGCAGACGTGATCCTAGGATTGCACATGGTTGCTTGTTCGTATCCCTCCAGAACATCCCTCGCATCCACTGTCAAGGCGGTTTCGCGTATGTCTCCACAAGATGCAAGGAATGGGAACAACGCGTGCAGGGTCATCGACACTGTGGAATGCTCGGACTCGGAAGTGCGACATGGCCACGTCATCTTTAGAACCTGAATTCTGGACCAGTCACGAACAAGGTTTGCGAATTCCTTGTCGCTGAGTGAGGCCGGGTGGTTGAGATGGACGATTAGTCTGCGAAGATTCACGAGAGACATGAGGAGACGGAACGTCTCAAAGGAAACGTGTTGGTCGCCAGGGGCCTCTCTCTCCAGATCATTGATTATGACGGATCGAAGGGAGGTTATCCGTTGAGGGGAGGTTAACGCGTTCAACAGGGCAGATACCTCTGTTGGGACGCACCATGTGTAAGAGGTGACCTCAAAACTGCGAAATTGTTGGTCGCGAGATCGTAGGAGGGATGTAACGAGATGAAAGGAATTCTGTAGTTCAAAAGCCAAATCTGTAACCTTTTGGAATGGTATGTCTTCAAAGGATCCTCGGTGTGGTCCGGATAATATCTGAGGAGCCAGGTTCAAAGAAACAGTCCAGAGCGTAGGACACATCCGGAGATGTTTGAACACGACGTCGCCAACGGGAAGGGAAAGGTTAACATTCTGCCAACCTGTGTTGTAACAAATGGCTTGGGAAAACACCTGAGAGTGCTTTTCTTGGTTCTGGGACCAAGGCGAAAGGAACAAGCTGAGCTTGACCGATTTGAGATTCGGACAGAGGAGAGGGTACTTCTCCAGAAATAAGTGATAATCTGTGTCACTAGTATCCAGAAATGTCAGCTCCAGAGTAACAGTTTTGAGAGTTAACACGGCCAGACGGATGCCAAGCTGAAAGGGGATGACAATAGAATGCCTATGTGGAAACGGTTCCATCTGAACGCCGTCAGATTCGGCAGCACGAGATCCGTGCAGTGCAAGAAATGTAAGGATAGTTCATCATTCCCCAACGTGAGTTCCCGGACACAAGGTGAGTATCGATTAATGACAATCCATTCGGAAGCGGACGGAGGGGTCTGTCAACGGGACGAAAACCATGATAAACACACGGTCTGCCGAGAGGATTCAACTACCACCTTGACCCTTTCTTCATATACAACGTCGGAAAAACACTGAATGAAAGGCCAGTGAGTTTAGACGCCACCAAAGCTGATTGAGAGAAGGCTCCGAGAATGCGCGACATGTCAAAGCCAGGGCAGCGAGTGTTTTCCGCCGCTCCTTGTGACATTCTGATGTAACAATGTGTTTAAGTACACAGTGGAATAAATCTACAATTGGCAGTGGATTCTGTGTGTTGGCCTGATTATGCTGGAATTGTCAAATCTGCTCAGTGCTCTGAATCGTCGATCCAACAATGAACTCAGGCAACCGGAGCATGGCGAGTTTTCCCCATGCCTCATGGACAGTGACTTGAACGAACGTCTGGCCAATCTTGAACTCGAGACATAAGTACACGAGTTCAAAATGAACACTCACTTTCCATGCATCCATGCAGACCAGACAAACCGTGGTGAAGGACGTACCTTACAACCCAAGAAACTTTAGCCCACAGGTGACCTCGAGAGCGACCAAGCTCCACAAAACCCAGCGTACTTACAGTGCCCACTGAGGCCACTGTGCTGAACGAGTACAACCTTGTTGGTTCTGTGCCAAAATTTTCGCACCTGTGTACACTGCAAGTGATTATAAATGACTTATCATTTGAAATAAATTATTTATAACGCGTAACGCATGACCTTCCCAATGGCCAAGATACATCACTTCCTACCTTCTCTTACCCTTCCCTTGAAAATATCCATGAGAGCGAGCGTCTTCCCACCGCCGTATCGTCATCCTCGACGTCCATTCGAACAGGAAAAGCATCTCCCATGGCTTCCTTGCACAATCTTTGGTACCTCAGACCGTTTTGGCGTTGATTTTGCGTTCTTGCGGGCCAATGGCATCTCTTGATCAGCACGAGCGAGGTGCACCATCAGTATGGCAACCGAAGGCAATATTTTGCAGGAGATCATCCGCTGATTGATCACCGCAGTGAGTCTGATGCGCCTCCTCGCATCTATCCATACGAAACAGAAATGCCATGTCTCTCAACAGATCTCTCCTCATGTGGACATAGCCATCCTCTCGCTCGTTTGAAAGCAAACGCACAACTTTGTGGGCATGTCCGGACGCACGTTCCGATTTCTCGTGCAGGCCAACGTGAACATCAAGATGATCAATCAAGGCGCGAGCAAGATCAGTGTTTCTTGTGTCATACGAGCACAGGATTTGGTTGTTTACAGATCAAGCTGGAAAGCGTTCGTGGAAAAGGTGCATGGTATTCTACTTTTTCAACGTGGATCGGCCGATGGTGCATAATGTCGACAATGGGTGAGGAATGGAACAATGCCCCACCCAAAACTTTTTACGTACCCCCATTTAGAGACGGCATTTGAGACGGGTGTAGGAGTTGGTTTCAACCATGCTTATGTCCCATGTCATACGTCAAGAAAAGAAACACGGTGGATCGAGATCCTCCGTTGACAACTGTGATCAATATCCAAGTCAGTTCGGTGGCATTCACATCCAAGCCTGACCCGTGTCCCCACGTAATACCTTGCAGAGTCCAAACAAAGGTACATCCTCGTATCGCGAATAAAGTGGGCTTCGTCCAAGGTGAATTAAGGAGTATGGGCGATAGAGAGTGAGTTTCGTGACTGACGCGTCCTCTGATCCTTGAAAACACCGAATCGCCGAGAGTATTGACGATGTTGACATCGACTATCGAATGCGGCTAGGTCGCAGTTCGTGCACCGTCGGTGGGGACAAGATAAGCCCGAGTACTTTCTCTCACAACAAGCAGTTCTTATTGGCTGACCGCACCTGCCTGCGGAGTACTTGCACGGTGGATCACGAGAGTATAATGGCCTTGTTTTCGCTAGATTGACGAGGAGAGTCGAAGGATTTTTTAAGTTTGCTTTGCGTCCGCCGGATGCAATCGCTGACTAGACCTGAGATCAGAGAACCAACTGGCGGCGAAAGTAACTTAGCTCTTCGAAGAATTGAACACGTCACTCGCACACTTTTTCGAGGGTGCACGTTGGCCGCCGTGGCATCGGCCCGGGGCACGTTTGAACGCTATAGCACTTACTCCATGCCGCAAACATTTGCCGCGTAGATTGTGGGTTCGAAGGCGTTTGCTTTCAGATGCTTCCGCTCCGGTTCGCATTCCGAGTCAAATGCCGAGCGGACCGGTTGTAAAAACTGTGCGTGGACGACCAGTGCTGCCAGCACACATAACAACGTAGGACCATACTGCACGCTACACATGAGAACCAAGAAACTGACGAACAGCCTGACGATTTCAGTGACGAGAAACCATAATGAGAGTCCACTCAAGTTCCCGAAACCTTATCAAAGTGATACATGAACATCAGAATAGAGAAATACTCAATAGTCCCTCCGATGGCAACACACTTTGAAAGTAGCCCATGCCTGCCGCCTGGGAAACAAACACCCATCGTCCGATACGGCGAACAACCGTAAATGGGATTTCCCGTTAATGAAAACCCTCTTGCGGTGGACGAAGGTTGATACGTCTTGGACCTACTGGAAAGCGGGATCTAAAACGGTACACAAGATGCTTGAGACACGTAGTGGGCATCTTTAAGAAGCCCTACTTACACGGGTAAAGATGTGGAAATTGACTTCTCTCCACAACCTTTCATATTCATACTCCATGTTCGGTGTGTTCGGAGTTGGTGGTCCATCCATCAATGGAGTTACACGACGCAAGGACGACATGAGTTTCAACAGAAACTCTGCGACCTTGTTAGGAATTGCTATCGAGGCGTTGCAAAAGGTGACTGGAGAGGTGATCTTAGGATTGCATGCGTTTGCATGTTTGTATTCCCCTTCTGGGACGACCCTCGCATCCACTGTTAAGCTGATTTCGCGTGTATCTCCGCAAAATGCAGGATTGATGGCAATGCCTTCAAGGTCATCGACATTGTGGAATGCTCCGGCTCGGAAGTTCGACGTGACTACGTCATCTTCAGAACCTGAATTCCACGCCAGTTACAAACAAGATCTACGAATTCTTGGTCGCTGAGTGAGGTTGGGTGGTTGAGATGGATGATGAGTTTGCGAAGATTCACGAAAGAGATGAGTGGACGGAACGTCTCAAAGGAAAGGCATTGGTCGCCAGGGGCTTCTCTCTCCAGATCATTGATTATGACGGATCAAAGGGAGGTTATCCGTTGAGGGGAGGATAACGCGTTCAGGAGGGCAGATACCTCCGTTGGGACACTCCGGGTGTAAGAGGTGACCTCAAAACTGCGGAACTGTTGATCATGAGATCGTAGGAGAGATGTAGCAAGATGAAAGGAATCCCATAGTTTCAAAGCCAAATCTGTAACTCTTCGGAATGGCGTGTCTTCAAAGGATGCTCGGTGTGGTCCGGATGATACCTGGGGAGCCAGGTTCAAAGAAACAGTCTCAAGCATAGGGGACGTCCAGAGATGTTTGAACACGACGTCGTCAATGGGACGGGAAAAGTCAACATGCTGCCAACCTGTGTTGTAACAAATGGCTTAGGAAAGCACCCGAGGAAGATTTTTTTGGTTCTGGGACCGAGGCAAATGAACTTGAATGAGGCTGAGCTTAACCGATTTGAGATTCGGACAGGGGAGAGGGTACTTCTCCAGAAATAACTGGTAATTCGGGCCATTAATGTCCTGAAATGTCATCTCCAGAGTAACAGTTTCGAGAGTCAACAATGGCCAGATGAATGCCAAACCGAAAGGGTGTCCCATAAAGAAACGTTTCCATCTGAACACCGTCAGATTCGGCAGCACGAGACCCCTGATTTGCAAGAATTGTAAGGATAGCTCATCGTTTCCCAGCGTGAGCTCCCGGACACGAGGTTAGTATCGATTAATGGAAACCCACTCGGAAGCGGACGGAGGGGTCTGTCAACGGAATGAACACACGGTCTGCCGCCGAGAGGATTCAACTACTAAGCACCTTGACCCTTCCTTCATTTACAACGTCGGAAAACACCGAATGAGAGGTCGTAGTGAGTTCAGACGTCGCCAAAGCTGATTGAGAGAAGGCTCCGAGAATGCGCGACATATTAAAGCCAGGACAACGAGTGTTTTCTGTTGCTCCCTGATGTCGTTAGGACGTTCTGACGGTGATGTAACAATGCGCTCAAGTACGCAGCGGATTCTGCGTCTCAACCTGAATGTTGGACATTGTCAACGTCTGAGAGTGGCTCGTCGATCAGTGGAGGAGCGAAGTATGACTCGAACAAGTAAAGGCTAGTCGGACCGGTACCATGAGTGTGTTCGTATCTATTTTTTCCAGGCTTGCTATGACGAACACTAGTAACAATCAACGATGGAAATCTTCCTACGGGTCAATGAGTGGAACCTGATACTTACTAGTCCGTCTTTGAAGTGTCGAACACATATATTGCAGACCGGTCATCCGAATTACCTCGTTGCTTTTTCTGCGCACTGGCCAGTGTCCTTGCAAGCAAAGCTGCATTCATTGTCGCCACGAGGGGTGTTGGGTTCCCGTTCGTGGGTAAATCCAAGGATATCGATATCAAAGTGATAGGGCCACACAAGCAGCACACCGTGCGGAAGATGCTTGAGTTGAGCATCAGGACCGGCACCCTAGTGTTACAAGGCCTTATAAAATATATTATAAATTTTTTTTTTCAAATGATAAGTCAATTATAATCACTTGTAATATCTTACATGTAGTTAGAGCGCTAGGGTGGGTCCTGATGCTTCAACAATACGCGGAAGCGGACAAGTGTGATTTGAACAGTTCGCGGGTGCAGAGGTCTATCCGTCCTCATTACGCTGAGGATCATCGACTAGCGAAATAAATTTGCGTTGGATGATATTTAGGTGGAGTTCGAGGAGCAAGCGAACTCATAGGCATGATACTCGCTAAGGATTCGGAACTCCTCCGAAGTACCGCCCGCATCCACAGAGTCTCCCTCGCCCTCGACAACAAGGCCGCAATTCTCGCCACGAAGGCGTTCGCCTCAAAACCCGGACACCACCTGACGGACGTCTTCCACAAAGAATCTGAAAGCGGCCCTCAAAAGGCACAGCCTCGCCAAGATAACAATTAGATGGACACCAGGACACACAGGGATCCCGGGCAACGAAGTGGCGGACGCGGAAGCAAAGAAGGCAGCGTCAGGTAACACCTCTGACGCTAGATTACTACCAAGGTACCTACGCACAAGACGAAACCGCCCCAAAACCCTCCCAAGGAGCAAAGCGGCGGCAAAACAGGAACTCAATGCTCAAATGAAGGCACTGCGTAAAACAATCTTTCAAACTTCTAACCGGGCCAAATACACGCTAACCATAGACCCCTCTCTTCCTTCCGACGGCTTCCTACACTCGATAACTAACCTACCTCGCAGTCAGGCCTCGTTCATCTTCCAGGACATGCCCCACTTAACGCCCACCTCCACCGTCTCAACAGGTCACCCACCGCCCTCTGCCCACACTGCCCAGACAAGAAAGAAACGATTATGCACTTTCTCATATTCTGCCCAAAATACGCAAACCACCGGACGATCCTCAACGACAAATTGAGGGACCTCGCAACCCTGTTCGGCGACCCGAAGGGAATAAAACAAATGTTGATTTATGCTCATGCAACGGGGCGTTTTACGCCCATCTTCAGTAATCTCAGCCCACCCACGGATAAAAGCTGATACAAAATACAGGGCGGCAATCGCATCTCATACGAGGCCATTCACGATGATACTCCACACCCGCCATTCGCTGGCGTACCCACACTCCCCGCTTAACGGTGTGACCTCTATCCCCATCCAGCCCAGAGCCCGGATGAAGAACCACTTAGTGGCGCAACCGCCACCCCGGATTCTCAAAAGATCCCGCAAGACAAAGGCCCAGGACGCGGTCTAGCCACGTCACCCGTTCAATCTCCTCGGAGATACATACATATGCACACAAACCACTCATGCCTACTAAATACCTACCCCCACCATATGCTTTCACAGCCCACAGGGCCTTTCTCCTATGCAGGTAAGTCCCGAGAATCAAAAACATAGAACCAGACGCATATTTAGAGCTACGCATGTAAATGTCCGGCAAAGGGCGCAAAGCCCTACAGGACAATAAACGAGGAATACCAAAAAAAAAAAGGTTGGGTGCACGTTAGGACGTTTAGGACGTACATCAAGATCAAGTTAGCGGCATTTCCCGAGGACTGAACTTGAAGAGACATCAGAGTGACCTTGAGATCCAAGAAATACTTGAGGTCACACCGTCTTCTCATGCTTTTCTTGGCTAGTTTTGTACACTGCCCATGACTCGAGCTGCACACAATTTGTCTGCTTTGGCCAGAACATGTTGCGTGTTTTAAGATATTGCCATCAGGCTCGCTAAAGACGAGCTTGCAGGCTGCGTACTGTTGCAAATTTCGTTCGTCGTTTTACGCAAAAACATTCTGTCGTACGTTTAAGTATCGTAACGTCAGAATCAAGCGACGTCTTGGGCTACTACGAATACCGACTTTTTGTCGATGTGGCTCTCTGCACATCACTCCCACAGACTTGTCATTGTTCAATTGGGAAGCGCATCTTCGTTGATATTCACGTCAAACCTGTACGGGAAGGGTATCTCGCACGTAACTTGGTATCGATCCATCTTGCTAAGATGTTGATTCTCGAGTCGGACTGAAATCGTTGGAAGCCTAAGTCGTAGTCAAGTAAAGAAAAGAAAGGTGACGTACAAAAGTTCCACTGCACCCTCCGCAACATCTCCAACAAGGCGACAACAAACGAGAACAAGTTGACATGTGTCCCGGAGAAGTATATGTTGGTTATCCAGGCGAAACGAACGCATAGGTTTGACACCTGCGGAGAGAACCAGAGTCAAATATGAGAGGGGCCAATCTGGACTGTAATTGTACCAGAGCAAAGTAGTAGCACTGTAAGCATCATTAGTGACATCTAAGTGGTCAGAGAGGGAAGCACACCGATACTTGTGATTTGTAGATAAGGTGTCGTCTAAGGAGTGGATATCGAGCATGCGGTTTGCAAACTGACCAGTCCATCAAAAAGTCCTGACACGAGCATAACATCGACATAAAGTCATACCCAAGTGACAAACAACCTACCCAAACACACCCATATATCGAGTTGACAGCCTCAGTGATGCACCAAAGGATGTAGCTTGTACCGCTATGGGGGGAATCTGGTGGATGACTCGGACTTAGGAGACATGTTAGCCATCATTGAGTCGGACAAACCTAGGTGCCTCCAGTAGTAGTAACAGAAATAACTTATCATCGCCATTGTATACTTCCCGGCCTGTTGGACCAAATGATAAGAATGGAACGAATTGTCGCATGAATATCTTACGTTGATAATGTGGATAGGCTGCTTCGAGTCTCGGTACCGCCTCGTGCTCTGGAATAAACGTACCAGGAAAGGAGACATGCTGAGAAGATAATACCATCTCCAGTTCTGAGCTACGCCGCACGTCAACCAAGCTTCTTGTACTTGATAGTCGGAGATCGAGCGATAATGAGCGAAGCGAGAATAGAAGCAGCCCACGAAGTACAGGTTGGAAATTGAATACACCAAACTGCAACACTGATCACTGATAAGGGAGTGAGAAATTTAGGTGAAACGAACGTCGGAGATCATACCCGAGCCAAGCATCTGTGAACTGCCGTACAATCAGTTATCGAGGGTTCTTCTTGCTGCTGTACTCGATGACGAACCCTGACATCCCATATCCAACTAACTCCAAGTTTAGCGATGCTCTTAATTGTCCACCAACGAGCATGGCCCCACATGATACCCTAGGAATATTGGTGTCAGATCAGGATGGGAATATTAGGACGAACTTACGCGTATCGGATTGAACATAACGACGACTGTCATTGCGAGCCAGATTAAGGGCCAAAGCATCGGGTGACCAATTTCGGCAAATGAGAACCAGTATGCGTAAGCGAGCGTGCACAAGAGCAAGGAAGGAAGCTTTCTTTGGCGGTCAGTTTCAGGTCCACGTCACAGTCGTGTAACACATACTTCAAGGTATTCATGATGATCAAGTCTTGACAATGGATTTAGCTCTGTGCAGATTGTCAAATAGAGAACAGACGATGTACACAGTAAGAATGGCCCACCAAAGATGAATCCATAACCGATTCTTTTGCGCGCCCATACAAGGATATTGATGCCAATTAAGAGCGACAGCAGTACCGGCACGACGAATATGGAGTAAATAAAAAGCAGGATATTCCACGATGGGAGTGACACTTGTGTGTGCTCCTGGCAAGCTACCAATAAGTTCAGACAGATTTCGATGAACCGCGGCAGAAAGATTCTCACACAGATAAGAACCCTTGGCGATTGCAGGGAGTGCTAACCCTAACGATATTCCGGAGCGAAAAATTCCCAGCGGTAATGTCTTTGACAGGCGTCCGACTCGAAGACTTCTCTCTTTCTTTCTGTCAAATTCTGGAACGAGATCTATATGTTGGAATCAGAGTACCAGAACACTCCGGTGGATGGCGATCGTACCGAATTGCGTTATAAAATGATGTTCTGTTTCTTTGAGCATTGTCACAACAATGGAACCGGATGCAAAGCTTGTAGATTCTACCTACAGGATGCCAGTGGTCAAGTATCGGCATATCAGTTAGCACGGTAGTATACTTTCTGCTTCACGTAGTCCGCAAGGACCGAAATTCTGGTAGCCTTCTCATACTTCTGCAAAACTTTGCGAAAACCAGCAAGATTAAGAATCTTGGCAAGAATGCGTATGTGGCAGGATAGACAATATTCGAACACGAATATTTGTTAGAGATTAAAGATTGTCGAAATATATCAAAATGTGATATAAAAAAAGAGACTTACTCTGTATTTGTTTAAAACCTCAAGGCAGCTGTATATACCCGCCAAATATCAGCATCTTATTCGCAACGAAACACTCCCAGCAAACCGAATAACGGGATGTGTTGGCCCGCTTTTCATTGGATAATTTTCAAAGGGACCTGCTCCAACGCACCGGTAATGTTCGGCGATAGCCTTTCTGAGTCGCTTCTTTGCATCCTGATGTTCGTGAGGGTTAGGATTCTGTCTACCAGATCTACTGAAGTGCGGGAACCACCGGATTGTTGACGAAAGTGCAGATGCGAAATAAGGATATGCTCTCTTGAACCGTCCCTGTTCTTTCGAGCGTGCAGACTCCGATGATTTCTAATGGGGTCACAGTTAGTACCAGGGCTCGTTCATTTACAACTCGGAGCACCAACGTGGAGCATTTCACGCCGGTGTACCCTAAGCTCATCGAGTTGCTTTTTGAGCAGCTTGTTGTGCTCGTGCATCTGCTTTTCTCTCTCAGCATAGAATGTTTCTACCTTAGCAAGTTCGACGTCAATCATGTCAAAAAACACGGCATGGATGACGGGGAGTTTGGAAAGTATTGTATGGAATGGCGATCCAGCGGAACGTTCTGTGATGGCAGGTTTAAATTATGGCTATACTGGAACGAGAATAGGTAATGGCCTGTACCCCAATCTGTTTGCATTGATGAAAATGATTGACGCGATTTCCCTTGAGAGCTGGCACTCAAAGGTGCTCCAGTCTTACGAGTAGTATCGATAGACAATTTCGACCACAAAGAAACTCTTTCTATTTTTTTGAATTCTTAAGTTGTACAGTTACAAGAGATCTGTGACATACTTTTGTGATCGTCTCTCATCTGCTTCGCAGACGAAACAGATCGACGGTCCATCGAGTCCATGATGGATTTCATTTCAGTTTCCGAAATACATAAGCTTGTGGGCATTCCAGATGGGATGTTTCCCTGCTCTGAGTAAGGCTCTGCCATGATCGAAAACAAATAAATTTCATGCTTTGACATTCAGTGGGGTTCTCACCTTGGTCGCCACGTTCTGCCTCATTTGTTATAGCTGGAATGTCGGTAAACTTCAAGGCGGTATTCCCGATGGAAAGCGACGCCGACTCGGAGGGTATAACTTTTAATTGAGCGTTCAGCTTGCGATAGTCTCTACGAAGGTGGTACATATCAGAGTATGGGCGATTCCATGGGTTCACAGAAGGCTTACAGGTGAGCGGTCTTCCATTCATAGGTCTATTCACGGGAGTTCAGCACGACGTATTCAATGTATAGGATCCAAACCTGAAGACACTTACCTGGGTATCTTGGAGGTATCTGCAGTGCAACAGACGGTGACAAGAATGCATTAGTTAGTAATGGATTCGTACGTGTTGAAGGGGATTGCTCCTGACCTAGTAAACTTAATGACCATCTGACCTGAGAGATCAAAAGTACCACAGCTGGTATTTGACACACGGACGATCCCGTCTTATATGACTGGGAGTCAATTATTGTCTTCCCGCATATTTGATGGCAGCGGAGTACCAGCATGCTGGTACATTAGATGTGTTAACGGCCACGGAAAGGAACCCCGCAGTTTGTTAAACACATTCGCTCGTGCGATCCGGCGATGTGGCGTCAACTGCAACCTCGGGAGTTAGTGTGGAGCGGAGTGAGGAGAGGAGTTCGGGGAGTTTGAGAAACGCCTCGGCAGTAGTAATCACAAGCTGGTTAGAGAACTTGTGAGGACCTTTCGTAGCACAAATCCATCCTACTGGCAACACATGGCTCGTTTGGAGTCATGCGATAATATTGCAGTCAACTTCATTCTTTTGAGTCAGCTACGTAAAGTGACAACTTACTGACAAGTATCTTGTCGGAAAGGATAGCACGTGACGTTATCTGGATACCTCGGGTATTCAGTGCTGCGCGCCTGCGCGGAAATGAAGCCACGGAGCATACTACAATTGTTTCCAGATATTTCCTCCAATTGGTAGGCCCACAGACGTCGCAGTTGAGTACTGAGTGAAGCTGAGTGGGCATCGTACCACAGAGCAGCAAGTGCTGTAGGCACGCTCCGGTGATCGCGAGAATAAATTTGAGATGACAGACCAGTGTTGTCGTGTCCTCTTTCACCCCGGATTTCTTCTCTCAATATAGCCATTGTCAAGAACCTGCGACTCGGAAAAAGGCATTCCAGCGGTTCGCTTATCCATGGCCCATCATCAGTTGTCATTGACAGTTTCCCGTCAGTTTATGGGCCGCATTGGATGCACATACCATACCCCATGACTGTTAGAAAGACTTTGAAGCTTCGAGGTGAGATCACTGCAGAGAGATTGGGGTCTTTTCACATTATCCGTGCAACACCTATGCGCCGGATTCACGCCACATCGTCACGGTCTCGTGGCAGAAAGGGGGCAACTTGAAGCGAGTCGCTATCAAGATTCAGATATTCAAAACCGTTGATTGACTGGGGCAACATTACCTCCCGTCAGTGTATTGCGGAGTCGGACAATTATTATCTCCATCCGCGCACTAGACAAGTTGGACTACGGAGGAACCGTCAGTAGTAAATCATGCTAGATCACCCACCGCGGCCAAATTACCTACATCCTCTAATGTAGAACTCGCCAATCGGGGTTCCAACATGAGACTGGTGACATATTTTCAGGCGCAGGCCTCGGCCTTCTAATTACGGAGTTTTAAGTACTACGGGGTCGGTGTGACGTGGTGCCAGTCTCACTGTTGATCTCAACATCTCTCGTCCTGGTGCTTTCACATCGCCGCGTCACAGGCGTGGATGGACCAGTGAAACTTGTCCTCGGATTCATATGAGTCGTGGCTCCTGCCAGCACGGCCCGGGTAAGTAACTCGGATCCGGCGCTCTACACACCGTCTGTAAAGCATATGCGGCAGTTGATACATCCGTCTCCCTGTTTCACCTTTGTCGTTGTACGTACTCTTGTCAAGTCTGGAAGTTGCTGCGAAACTGAAGGGCTCGACTTATCCTACACCTGACCGTCTTTTTTATGATCATCGCGTTTGATTAAATTTGAAAAAAAGATGGCCCCGAGGCACTACAACTCTTTCAAGGTGCGGCTCTACATCGGTATGATACACCAACCCAACCTAGACATTTCGTCGTTCAATCCTCGCTCGAATCCGCCGCAAACCTATACGGCAGAGGTATCTCGCGTGTAACTTGGTGTCGATCCATATTACTAAGGTGTTGATTCTCGAGTCGGACTGAAATCGTCGCAAGACTATTCAGTCATGATCGCATAGGGAGAGAAAAGCGGCGTACAAAAGTTCCACTGTACCCTCCGTAACATCTCCAACAGAGCAACAATAAACGAGAATAGGACGGAGTTCGCCCCAGAGGTGTATATGTTGGTTACCCAGGCAAAACGAATGCACAGGTTCGAGACCTGCCGTGAGAAATGGGTTAGATGTGATGGAAGACAAGCTAGAATATAGATGTACCAAAGCAAAGTAGTAGCACTGGAACATCATTAGCGGTATCAGAGATGTCGTAACGAGGAAACCCACCGGTACTTGCGATTTGTAGACAAGCTCCGTTCTCAGGAGTGGATATCGAGCATGCGGTTTGCAGACCGACCAGTCCATTAGAAAGTCCTAGCGCGCAAGCGTGATATAAATGCTGGATCATTCCCAGGAGAAGAAACTTACCCAAATACACGCGTATATTGAGCTGACAGTCGCCGCGAAGCACCAAAGGATGTAGCTTGTACCAGTATGAGGAGAACCTGGCAGATGTCTTAAGAGACACGTTAATCATCATTGGATCGGACAAACCTAGTCGTCTCCAGTGGTAGTAACAGAAACAACTTGTCATCGCCAATGTATACTTTCCGGCCTGTTGGACCAAATGATAAGAATGGAACGAATGTCGCATGAATATCTTACATTAATAATGTGTATAGTCTGCTTCGAGTCTCGGTATCGCCTCACGCTCTGGAATAAACGTGCCAGGAAAGGAAACATGCTGAGAAAATAATACCACGTCCAGTTCTGAGCTACGCTGCACGTCAACCAAGCTTCTTGCACTTGACGGTCGGAAATCAAGAGAAAATTGGCGAAGCGGGTATAGAAGCATCCCACGAAGTACAGGTTGGAAATCGAATACACCAGGCTGCAACACTGATCACTGGCAGTAACGGGATGAGAAATTTAGGTGAAATGAACGTCGGGGTTCATACCCGAGCCAAACATCTGTGAACTGCTATACAATCAGATCGGTTGTTCGTGATGCTGTACTCGGTGACGAACCCTGACATCCCACATCCCACTCGTCCCAAGTTTAGCTATTTTTTTAATTGCCCACCAACGAGCACGGCCCCACATGAAACCCTGGACATCGAAGCAGTTGGCACAGAACGGGAGCGTTGGTTGAAGGACTTACCGGGATCGGATTGAGCATAATCACGACGGTCAGAGCAAGCCAAATCAAAGGCCAAAGCATTGGTTGACCAAATTGGGCCAAGGAGAACCAAAATGCATAGGCAAGCGTGCACAAGAGTAGGGAAGGAAGCTATCGTATGCGGTCATGTCGCGTGTCATAGCCACCGGCATATAAGACGTACTTCGAAGTACTGGTGAGGATCAAGCCTTGACCTTGGGTTCAGCTCTGTGAAAATTGTCAGATAAAGAGCAGATAGTATGCAGTGAGAACAGCGTACCAAATATGAAGGCATAACTAATCCTTTTGCACGTCCACGCGAGGATGTTTATGCCGATCAGGAAAGACAACAGTACCGGGACAACGAAAATAGAGTAAATAAACAGCAAGATATCCCATGATGGGAGTGATGCCCGCACATGTTCCTGGAAAGCTAAAAACGAAGCACGGGTGAATTTATCCCATTCGAAAAGAAGGCTGAGAGTAAGCTCCTACAGAGATAAGAACCGCCGGCGATTGCCGGGAGTGTTAGTCCCAACCACAACCCAGAGCGAAATGTGGTGAGAAAAGGCTTCTTCTTTGGCAGCTGTTCGTTTCGAAGGTGACTTATCGCTCTCTTCCTGTCTCCGTATTCTGGATATGAGAGCCAGGTCAGTAGCTGAGCCCCAAAGGATGTGAATCGCATAACACCCCGACGTACAGGCAACGTACCGAATCGCGTTGCAAAGTGATGTTCTATTTCCCTGAGCATAGTGCAAACCATCGCACCAGACGCGAAGGCCGAATATTGTATCTTGAAAATTCAGTGAAGTATTGCAATGTCGACTAGAGGAGAAGTATACCTTCTGCTTCATGTAGGCCTCCAGCACGGATATCTCAGTAATCTTCTCATACTTCTCCAACGCCTTGCGAAAGCCAGCAAGATTAAGCATCTTGAACAAATAACCAAGAATGATAAGCGCGGTCGAAGAGAGTTAGAAGTCAAAAACTGTCAAAATACAGCATGCATATAGAGGTAGACAGTGTCTCACTCTGTATTTTTTTAAAACCTCAAGGCCGCTGTAATAAAATATCAGCACCTTGTTCGCACTCACAGAAAGGAAAATGATGGACAATGTTCAAAGAAAGGGCTTGCTCCAACGCACCGGTAATGTTCAATGACAGCTTTTCGGAGTCGCCTCTCTGCGCGTCGATACTCATGGAGTTCGACACTCCTTCTACCAGTTTGACTGAGGTTCGAGAACCACCGGATCATCAACGCAAGTCCTGGCGCGACTTGGACTCGATATCCTCTCTGGAGCCAACTCTGCCTTTTCACGTGCGTGGACGATTTCTGACGGGGTCACAATTAGTGCGGGAATTTGATTACAATCTGGAGTACCAACGTGGAGCGTTTCTGAGTGTACGCTGAGCACATCGAGTTGCTCCCTTAGCAGCTTGTCGTGCTCGTGCATCTGTTTCTCTCTCTCAGCATAAAATGTTTCTATCTTGGCAAGCTCAGCATCTAGCGTGTCGAAAAACTTGGCATGGATGGCAGGAAGATGTGGGAGCGTTGTGTGCAACGGAAATAATGTGGGACATTCTGTCATGACAGGGTTAAAATCTGCCTGTATTGGAACGAGAATAAGAGACAGAATAGTACCAAAATCTTTCTCCGTCAACGAAACCGAAAGACGAGGGTTCTCAGGAGACTGGGTATACAATACTTTTCCGGTTTTACGAGGCGGAACGGTAGATAATTTCAGACACAAGGAAGTTCCTAGTATTTTCGTGAGATCTTAAATCAGACATGAGATTATACGGATGGTACATACCTCTTTCATGGTTACTAGTTGTCAACTTGGTAGAAGGAACCACTTGGTGGCCCCTCGTGTCCGTGGTACATTTTGTTAAATGGCCGGTTTCCGAGTCCAATGAGCACGCGATTGTCGCAGACGAGATATCCGCAGAGAGGAAGGAAAGAGATTGCGCATTAATGTCAGTAACGTCAATGTGTTTTTCCTCATTTTGTGGAGTTGAGTTGTTGACATGAGTCAGGGCCAAATTTTCAAGAGGGCTCGAAGGTATATCTGAGCGTATGACTTTTAACTGAACTCGAAGCTTGCGATAGTCTCTGTAAAATTATTGGTTCAATCCGGGGGTACAAACATTACATTAGCCGCACAGAATCCTTACATGTAAGCTTTTTTCCACTCAGGGGTCTATTTGCAACGGTTCAGTAGGAATATACAGGACAAAGGGGACACGTGCCTGTGCATCTCTGAGGTATCTGCGTTGAAGTAAAGGGGGGCAAGCTTCAGTCAGTAATGGTCAAGTCATATGCGAATTCCACCTCACTTTGCAAACTTCATGGCCCAGCATGGACTGAAATGACGGATCACAGGTAACTGTAGGTGGTACACTCAACATGACGAACGATCCCACCTTTATAACTGGGAGGCAATTGCTGCCCTGCTTCATGTTTGAAGATGGATATTCATGCATTGAAGAAGCGGGGGCCGCGTCAGACCGTTTGCACGGGTAGTAACTCAGTCCAGGTTTCCATACGCGATGAAACGGTAGAATTTTCAAAGTCTGGGAGGTCAAGTTAGTAGGTGTAGATCGGAGTAGTAAAAGGGGGAATGATTGATTTGGGAGCCTGACCGGCGGTTCAAGTGATACGCTGGCAGTTTACTGTCGCTTGATCACAAATGATGTCAGGGCACGGATGTTATGAAAGTGTAGATCACTCTATGGGACTCGGTGACTGCCAGTCGTCAAGCAGCATCAATGCAACGGAGGACTCGCTAGCATCACCTACACAGTGAGTCCGGCATTTCAACACGTCAGCGGTTCGTTCCGCAATTCCCATTGGAGATCACTGATATCTGCACCCTGAGTCCGCAGTGGCGACGAATGTGCGAGTAGATCTCAGTCTCCCGGTAGTGTGACCCCATTTTACTATCGAATTCTGACATAGGGATTTCCCTCAGACCCTAGCCTACCGTCTCAAAGTGACTCCTCAGAATTAGTGACACCGCTTATTTCTGCACTATGCAATCGATCGACTTTCAATTCCACGATTCGGGTTAGCAATAAACAAGATAATTTAGCGATTGCTGTACATGTGGCTAACGGGAAACGCTAATGACAACTATGAGACAGGGCATAGGAAAATCGTTGGTACTCCAACGAAAAAAATCCGAGACAGACGGGCCAACACGGATGGCTACGTGTGCGCATAAGTAAGGGTTGCTTTCCACTCTCTCAGGCGCTACCTCTGTTGACACGATCGTTAGCAAGGTTTCACTCTGTCGACTAAGTGCGACAATCGTATATCCCAAATTCCCAATTGTCTCAAATGCTCCGTTCCGCTCGCGATGCACTGATGATGATGATTCACGACCGCGGCACTGCGTCTGCATTATCCTCGTGTGCGGCAAGATGGAAAATAATTGAGCCAAACCTGCATCACCCTTGTCGCCATTTGTATGCACGCCCGTTAGGTACGATCATCCTCCGTGCGACGGAAGAAGCGTCCTCTGAGACATCCGTACGCCGTCTACGCCAATCTAACTCAGGCAATCAACCGATCTAAACATGCCCAGATCCCCCTATTTCCATGCGTAAACCTTTCTTCCGAGAACGCGTCCTTCGTGCCGGCAAAGTCCAACCAACCACATCGGACGCTTCCATAGCGCACGTCCGCCGAAGCTCTTTTCCCTTGAAGGTTCTGCATCAACCCCCCCCCTCCCTGCGCACGTCAACGTAGGATCCCCCACGGGGATCTAATACATTCCTCGGGCGACGGCTACATGCTCGTGGCGTGTATGCCTGGAGCCCCCCTTCACTTCAGGAACGATCTAGAGCTTTTCACCCCCGGCGGCTGCTTGCTGGGGGGTTCCCTTGACGTCGCCGCGGGATTCGCACTCAGCAACCGGCGTCTTTTCGTCGTGTACCGTGGTCTCTCGCGACCAGGGTCGACGCGACTTGTTAGAAGTACAGGTCGTGTGCGCGTACTAGTAGTAAAACAAGCCCGTGAGAGAGCAGACGCGTTGGGTCCTGCATTTGTTTTTGTTTTTGTTTTTGTTTTTGCCGAGTACATCCTCCATGAGACGCACTTTCGCCCCAAGGGACCCATTCCAAAGGATAAAAGGTGTCCATGCCGGATGCTTTTCTCGCTTTCATGAAACAGTGCCGTAGACGGTGCGAAGCCGCAGGTCCCCGAACAGATGGGAACGCGGAGAACGTGAAAAATGAGCGCGCGTAAAATTTTTCACAAGGTGAGGTATAGATGTAATTCTAAGGTAGCTATAGTCCGTCGCCGTCTCGGAGAGCCTGTATGCTGTAGCACGATCAACCCCGTCTTTTTCTTTTTTGGGTGGTCGTGTCAAGCCACCCGAGGTGGCGCTTTTGCACTGCCCTGCAGCGCCGTCGGAGAACCGCTATGACTTGTAGACACGCTGGGTCGTACACGATGCTCGGAATGCAAACGCGTCCGTTCGTCGGTATCGCTGTCGTCCCCCATCCCATCCAGCTCCTCTGTGCTCTCCCGGAGCTGCGATAACGGCATGCTGCTCATACCAGCTTCGTCCTCGAACGTGCTGAACAACGTGTTGCTCTGTGCGCGATACAGCGAACTCCGGCGACCGTGGCCTGTTGCATGGAGAATGTCAGATCGAAGCTCGGATGTACCACTCCAGCCATCGAGGGAAGGACGGCCTTGAAGGCTCATGCGTGGGTTCATCAATCCAGCCTCTAGCGCCGAGTGACCATTGGCTTTTGGAGGGTCAGGTTTTCGCGAGAGGTTGAGTAGATGGACACCGAGGAAGGTCACGATGAACCCAGCGAGCAATGTCGCAGTATTGGTACCATCGGTGGTATTGAACCCTTGGAAGAGGATAAGGGATGCCACGATGGTTGCCGTGGAAAAGCCCACATAGTACATTGGGTTTACACTAAGGGACGCGGGTGAGGGTCGTCGAGGAGCTACGACTGAATGAGACCTACACGTTGGTGGAGAAGGTGTCGAGAGCCTTGTTGAAGTAATTCATCTGCACCAATATACAGGTGACTACAACTATCCCGAATACGTATGTACTTGGATGCGAAAATTGATTGTTTCCGCCGAGCGAGAGTTTGACAGCGACGCCGAATCCTTTGATTGCCATGACGGAGACTGACCCGACGAGGGAACATATAGAGACATAGGCGAGAGGATTCGAGCGGCCGTAGCGCGGTACAACGTTGAAAATCATGACCAGCGTAAAGATGAAGACGGTCAGGCAGTACAACATGAAGCCTGGGCCAAATCAATATACTTTCAAAGATCCGAAAATCGACCTACCAGGTTGTATGGCATAGTGGAGTATTTCGTCGACTGTCTCAATCTCCTTGTCTGGTGGTGCGTGCAAGACGATGATGATGGAACCGATTAAGCATAAGGCGCATCCGGTTCGACCGAGGTGACCCAGTTCTTCATTCAATAAGAATGATGCGAGTACAGCACTGTATGGTGTTCAAGTTTGACAACGGCACTGAAGCAAGTGAACTGACCCAATGAGGACGCTCAAAGCACCCAGTGGTGTTACTAGTATTGGAGGAGCAAATGTATAGGCCGCAAAATTGGCGACTGAAATGGCATGAGTACCGAAGGTTATGTCTCGTTTTGACACCCACTTTCGCCTAATATCACTGTCGGCCAGCAACAACACTATGTAAGTCTGGTAAACAGCACAATGGGGAGGACGCACAAGTTGATATCCCAGCCCACCAGGTTGGATTCCGAAGATAGGCATAGTCATCGGATGCAGAACCATAGGAAGAACTTCGTGCGCCGGCATCTGTTAGGCCCTAGGACGCGTCGGTATCAGTTTTTGAAAAGTACGAAGCCATGGTGGCTTGCCTTCTTCGTGATAATAAAACTTGTTCCGATGGCGACTGAGCTAGAGACAGCGAGGGCCAGCCCGATGTATTTATCTTCTACCATCGATACCGAAGACAACGAAGAGCGAAAGCAGAGAGCTAACGGACGAGCAAGAGTACCGTCTACTATGTCGCAGCAGCCACTGAGCGTGGCGGCGCTGGTCTCACGTGCAGTAGGCAAGTACAAATTTGGATATTGTCTCTCATTGCATCTACGACTCGGATCACTCCTCGACGGCAAGTTACCGTACACACCTTGCCCTACAACTTTGAGTGAAAAACTATATACTTGGACAGCCGAGGCCCACTACTGGTGAAGCACACGCTTCAAAAATTGTTTGAGGTCCTCGAGCGTTCTGTCGCATACCCCGTGCTCAACGGATGTGTAGGATCTGAAGCTCAACCCTGGTCCTCCCAGTTTACCCTCCCCTGGCGTGTAGCCGCTCGACGGAATCAGCTGGGGGAGTGTCAGATTCTCAAGTGCGAGTAGACCCAGACTGGTGGTGAGGAACTCGCTTGCTCTCTGAGCCACACTATGCAGCACGAGGGGATCGTCAGTGCCATGACACATGAGTATTGGCGTGGTCTTCAAGTGTGGGGAAGCCATCTGAGAAAACTTGTCAGATCGATCTCACATTTCGCACAGACCAAGGACGACCTTTGAAAACGCATCCTGCATCGGCATCCAACCGCTCAACACAGCGATTCCACCAAGTTTCCAGCCATCCTTTCCTCCAAACAGTCCAGCCTCCCCCCGGGCAGTCAGTCCTGTCAGAAATGACATGGTGCCACCTTGGCTGAATCCACCAACGACGATACGTTCGGTCGGGATACCAGCATCGACCTCATCTTGAATATACTTGTCGATCGTGCGAGCAGATTCGAGCATCCCATCACGATCTTCATCCCCGTCCGCTAGATTCGGAGACGGCAAGTCAAACCACCCAGGCATCACCATGCCTCCATTGATAGTGATACTACGGTTCGGGGCATCGGGAAGCAGCCATTTGACGTGAGACAGCTCGTCTTTGATCGTGTTTACGGCCGAAAGCCAGCCACTGCCGCTGTCACCAAGACCCTATCAGAGGGAGATCAGGAACACTGAGGAGACGTTGGCCGCGAGGAAAGCATACATGCAAGAAGATGACTGTCGCAGTATGGGTTGCAGACGGTTTAACAATCTCGTAGGACCGTTTAATGACTCTAGCCGCCATGGTCAGTGAGTCTGGACTGGTGATTTTGGTTGATGAGGAGACGGAACTGAGTTATCAGCGAGAAGGGCTGACGCGGCTGAATCAGAGATTGGTACAAATTTGGACATTCTCTCCCATTGCGCATATCTGGTAAGGCGAACGGATGAACAAGCCTGCCACCTGTTCGAAAATCACAAGTAGCAGATGGTTGTGGGACCAGTGAATGACAGCCGAAACCGTGACAATGACAAAGCTGACCTTTTAAAGACAGATAATCAGCTACTGGGACATTATAATGGAAATGTGGAAACATCAACCTTGACACATACTAGCCTTGGTGCCACCAAAGGGAAAGCCAGGTGAGTTGCCACCTGACGAAGATCAACCTCAAAGGCTGTCACAGGCATGCTTTCCTAGTAGGCAATACATGATCCAGCGTCGGCGACCACGAAGGTCGCTTTGCAGGTTCAAAGTGTTTTAGTCCCATATGAACGGATCAATGGGGCATCGTCTATACTATAGGTCATGTTCAGATTGGCAGTGCTGGCCGAATCTTTAAATTCAACGTAGCCTTTGACCTGGCATTTAGCAGTAGAATCCCTCGCTAGTTGCTTCTTACCTGTTTTGTACGACTAGTTGACATTGACAAGCACACGTGCAGCCCGGCAAGCACACCACACAACGTTCTTGTTAGTATCCTAGTAAACTTTTTCCTCGAACCTTTTTTTCTCAACTTTGTTAATTCTAGAGCCTCAGCAGGTGCTACATGGCTGACAGCAAGGACAACCTCTCACCAACAGCTCACCCTTCGGTCGTCCTTGACGAGGATGCACCTGGCCCTCCCATCTCACTCCCAGACGACTCTGCTGATTCTGGAGAAGGCGGAAAGCTGAAGATGATTGTACAGCTCGTCAAGAAGTGTCTCGGCGTGAAAGACATCGCCGCGATGTGCGTCCAACCTCTTTCTCAGCCACCGGAATCACTGACCGCAGTTCTATGCAGGCGCCTGTCCCTTCCCGCTTCCTTGCTCGAACCATTGCCAAACCTGGAGTATTGGCATTACCTTGATCGACCTGATCTGTTCGCAGCGTACGTCGTATGTCGGTGTTGTGCCGTTCGTTGGCTCATGCCACTCCACTCGTAGCATTAACGATTCAGACGATGCTTTTGAGCGCATGCTTGCTGCGGTGCGATTTACGTTTACCAAGGACCTCAAGTTTATCGTGCGTCGCTACTGTCGTTTCATCACACTTCCGTGTTGACACTCGGCAATACAGCATGGTAAAGTGTGCAAGCCGTACAACTCAGTTCTCGGAGAGCACTTCCGTGCACATTGGGACGTCCCCCCCATGCGATATTCTTCCGATCCGAGCCAACCCCCGATACCCGGAACGCATGCGACACAAACCCCTTCTCCCCAGGTACCCGCTACCGCCCTGCCCTCAGAAACCTTGAGCATCAAGAGCGGGCGAAGTGAACGTAGCTGTAAGAGCACTCGGAGTGGTCTCAGTCTACTTTCCAAGGTCAAGAATAGCCCTTCCACTGCCCCTACCTCCCCCCAGCCAAACGTCAATGCTGACATTGCCAGTCACATGTCTAGACTCTCCCTCGGCGCAGGTGGATCAGAGTCCGATCCGATCCGGGTGGCGTACATCACCGAACAAGTCTCGCACCATCCGCCCGTATCTGCCTACTATGCCATCTGTCCTGCTCGATCTATCGAAATGACTGGGGTTGACCAGATTTCCGCAAAGATCTCAGGCACCACGCTGCGCGTCTTGCCAGGAGCGTACAACAAGGGAATTTATATCAATATCACTGGTGGCCCAGGAGAAGGCGAGCAATACCACATCACGCACCCCATCGCGAGCGTCAACGGGATCCTAAGGGGGAGCTTCTACATCACCGTCGCGGATTCCACGATTATCACATGCAGTGGCGGAAACGGTAAAGAAAACTACCGTGCAGTGATAGAATACAAGGAGGAGGTACGTTGATCGCTTGATCGGGGCAGCCGTTCCTAATCTAGTCCGACCACACACCAGTCATGGCTTGGGCGGGCCCAGTTCCTTGTCGAAGGTGTTATCCATACTTACGATGAGGACGCGACGGAACACGAGGAGTGGACCAAGGTCAAGCACGTCCCTCAATCTCGCATCGTTGCCTTTTTCGATGGTTGTTGGCGAAATCACATTCGGTGGCGACGGAATTCTTCGAGTTCCACCATATCTGTGGCATCGACTGCAGAGTTTTATACGTTGGTGGATCTTGAGCAACTACATGTCGTCCCTAAGGTCGTGCGTCCCCTCGAGAAGCAACACCCCAAGGAAAGCCGAAAGTTGTGGGAGAACGTTACCAGCAGGCTCGTTAGCAAGGAGTACGGGGATGCCACCAAGCACAAGCTCGCGCTGGAGCAGAAGCAACGTGACGAAGCGAGCGAACGGAAACGGAAAGGCGAAGAGTAAGTGTCCGAATAGCCCTGCCTGGTGTCGAAGTATGAGCCTGATGCCGATTGCAGGTTCATACCCACATACTTTGAGAAGGACGTTACCCTTGGCATACCCGTGCTCACGGAGGATGGCCGGAAAGCTGTAGAAGAAGAGCTCCGCGAACGCACCTTAGACACGATCTAGAGTGCGTTGGACTGACGAAAGCATTTTTTTCATGACCCTTGATGACCCCTTGCTTGTTTTCTTGAGCGGCTTCGTTCTTCGGAGACCCAGATCCTTAAGCTGAAATTAATTTCGGACATCTTTTTGATGATATCCTTACACTAGATCTACAGTCACGAAATCAATGTTTTTCTCGCGATAAACCAGGTCTTCGACTGACTTTGGCAAGCAAGTCGTGAATGAATGAAGGAACATCCCACGGTGACACTGGGTGTCCTTGAAGAAATCTAAAAGTGTATGGGGATATCTGGGTCACGGGGCCCTCTCTTGGCGACGACCGGGGCCAATACGCGCCTTCATCCTGAGGTATGTACGTCAAGACGGAATCACGATGTGGCTGAACCCCTGCGGATGCACTTGTACGCTCCCATCCATCTAACGATGTGACCATAAACTGACACCATGGGTGAAGTCATCTGACGTTCAATCAAGGCAGGCTCGGATCCGGACGTTAACACCGTCGGGATGGTCCGTACGAAAAAAAATAGCGGGCACGGCCAGATTTGTGTAGATTCCTCTAGGCACCTCTGACCCGACGTCTACTTGCCGCATCGGTAGGGCAAAACCCGCTCGCGTCGCCACCCATCGAGGAGAGCATACCATGCATGATTCCTCGCATCACTTGATCAACTTGTCAGATGGGACGAGGGTTGCGGGCGCACGTCACTGATCCTGATTTCTTCTGTGTTGTGTTCCGCAGCTTCCCGCTGCAAATGATTTGAAATACCAAAATCCAAGAGTATCGTGTTGAAGATCCGGGAGGGGGGGACGTTGATCGTAAACCCCCCCCCCCCCTTGGGCCTTTTCCCCCTTGAACCAAACCCCTTCCCCTCCTTCCCCACCCCTCGGCATTCCATACTAGGGATGCCCGAGTATAGGTTCAGCTGATCATCGAGGCTGTGCGGCCGGAACTTGTGTGGCCTTGTCAATTTGGCGTGCCTGTCGACGTGGCGCCCTATAAGCCAAGACCGGGTCGTTGGTGAGGTAAAAACATGCGTCCATGTCGGTGCCTCTGTCAGTGAAGGGATATGACCGGAAGCCAAACCTTGCTCAGAGCCGCATCAGGGTAGGGCCCTACATCTCCCTCCCTACATTCTAAATACTACTGAAACAGCCATATTATCACTGCTGCGTACTACTTGGGACTTGGGAATCGCGCAAACGGTTGTCAAACGGGATGACAATATGCTTGGCGCTTTGACAGTCGCGGCGTGACCGCCTTCAAAACAACCGTTTCCATCGTAGAAGCTGTCAAGGGAATGGAGGAGATAAGGAACCGTGACGAACTAAGTAGCACCTGCCTTTGAGATGGAGGTTCGGTGCTCGAACATAGGTAAAGAGGAGCAGTGTCTCCCAAAAAAAAACAATAAAACGCTGGCCATGTTATACCTTTATATAGAGCTGATTTCTATCTACCCCGTGCGGTGAAAAATGAACAAAAATGATGGCTCAACTGAGGGTCGAACTCAGGACCTTCTGTGTGTAAGACAGAAATCATAACCACTAGACCATTGAACCAGGCAATTAGAGGGGCTTTAAAGTGTACCATGAGACGAAGACCACGTTTGCAGTTAACTTGGTTTGATCGGTTCCCGTGAAGCTTATCCTGCTCCTCCATCAAAAGCGTGCAGATAGACCGGCCGAAACTACAAAGATCGTATCTTATCGCGAACGTTGGACTTGTAGAGTTAGCCGAGATGACCGTCTGTATCAACTGAACGTGTATACTACATGCGTTCAGACGTGGTCCTCCCAGATATGTGATCGGGCAGGTGCACGTGCGACGACTTGGACGTGGGGACAGATTCGCTAAAGAGCTCTGGCAACGTCTGGCGGGCGTAGGTCAAGCTCTCCCAAACCCTCACTTGCCAGCGTTCTTTTCTTTTTTTTGACCATTGTACATACATACCTTAAGCTGCAGCCTCTCCTAGTCGTCTGGGCAGGGCAGGGATCCGCTACCGGGTCAGATCCGCACTTTGGTACAAATTATTTTCATTTACCTGCCTTTACGGCGCACTGACGGTACTGGTAGTGCTCCACGGAAGACATGACGTTAACGCAAGCTTCTTGTCTGCTTGTTTGCGCCTGGCTTTACTTCGCCACACTAACCGCAGCCAAATCCAAAGCCACAGCAGAAAGCCACTCACAACATGAGGCGCGTCAAGGAACCATATCCGTCCAACCTGTTTCCACGCCGGGCCCCAGCCCAGTCGACTCAACTACATCCTCACAAGATACGACGACGACCCCCCCGCCGCCAACTACAACGATGTCTCCGGCGGCGACGACTTTAAGCGCGTCACCTGAACCCTTGTCGTCGGTGAACCCGACAACGACCTCGGTCCAAACTCCACCCCCAGTGACTGTAACCTCAGCTTCGCCTCAGCCTTCGCCTTCTTCCACTACACCTCAGGCCTCATCTTCTTCATCTGCACCTCAGCCGTCGACTTCTCCCGCCAGTCTCGATTTTACCGTTTCGAACATGACAACGTGCACCACGGCCTCCATTGCGTGGGAATACAGCGGGAACGATGAAGAATTAGTCCTGTCGATTACCAACAGTGGTGTATCCCAAGCCGAAGCTGCCCTCGTCAAGGCCAAGGCCAAAACAATCCAGCAACAGCTGGCGGATACCTACACTTCCGCGCACGCTTGGACGTGGGACGATGTCAATCTCCCCCAAGGCTGGTATGAGATCGAGGGTCTTGTCCTTTCCACGTCCAGCTTGTACAGCAAGTCATCGCCGTTTTTCATCTCCAACGGAACGGATGTCTCCTGTTTGGCCGCTACGTCGACGCAATCGTCGTCTGCGGCGTCTGCTACCGCCACTTCCCCGTCATCCTCTACTGGATCAAAATCGAACGTGAACGTGGGGGGCATTGTAGGGGGTATCGTTGGAGGTATTGCCGCTCTTTTTTTGGTCCTCATTGCGGGGATATGCTGGTCAAAGAGACGGCAAAGGGCGCTCGCTGCAGCTGCTGGAAGGAAGGAGCGGCAGTGGGACTCGTTGAAATCCAGTGTTTCGAGCATGCAACCAGGAGACAGTAGGGCCGCTACCAATCCATTCCAGGACAACTCGGAGTTGACGGGGGCAGTACTTCACGATGCTGCGGGTGGGAGTGAGAGAGTATCCGCAATAACCACGCCTGGGAGCTCTGACGAACACGAAGAAAACCTTGTCTCTCCCGTCTCGTATTCAGGAATGAGCCCTACTGACGCTCTCAACACTCCTCTCCATTACGATCGTCGGGCGTCGACATATTCCTCCACAAATTCCATGCAAATTCCCACCACCGCCACTAGCGAAGATTTCCGAACCCGTGTTCCCTCCATGCAACAAACACCTTCTCAAAGTCTGGAGCAACAAGCGCAACGGATCCGTTATTCTATGGAAACTTCCGGTCGACGCCGTGGCGAGCGCCTGTCGATGCCCAGCATACACTCTCCCGTCTCTCCCATACACATCCAGCCAACCGAAGAGTACCCTCTCACGCCCATAGCGCCCACACCCGTTAACCGCACTGTCTCAGCCGGTACCGCCCCCGCGATGGGACGGCGGGCGTCGCGAAAACCCGTCCCACAGTATGATTCCTCGACGTTGGTGGAAAGCAGGCACACGGACTCGGTATCCACCCTTTCGGAGGGTCCCGAGTCTTCGCAGTCCCACGGAACAGGGTTTGGGCCGGGTGTGCACGGGATGCCATCGGATTCGTTGCACAAGACGACCTTGGGGGACGGACGTCCTGTGCACTATCTGATGCCGGATATGCCATCCGCACAACTGGACTGAGAGGCGGGCTGTACTTCCCTATCTCGTCCTCTCTTTCTTTCTTTCTACTGCTCTTTTTTTACTTTCTTCATTCATATCCAGTTCCGTTTGAATACGTCCTCCCCGAACGGGCAAGGAGGCAAGTTTGGGTCGTTGTGTGTTGTGCGCTATCTGCAGTTGACATGTATCACGACGTCCTGGCAGATCCGGGACGTCAAGGAGGGGGGAAAACGAGGGTTCACCTCTCGGAACTGTCCTCTGCTTCGACCCACACACAGCACGATGATACACACCCAGACCACACGTTTGATCCATTGATCTTGAACATGGACGTTTTATTTCTAATCCTCATGTAGCTTATCGACCGTTCTCTACCCCCTTTTTTTCTCTTTCGCTCTCTTGTTCGGAACTAATATCCAGGAAAAACAAGGGACCCACGTGTTTTATTTGCTTTCGATGTTTGTGGTTCTATTGTATGCACGCTAGACTGTTTGTCAGAAGCGTTCCCCACTAGGAGGTACTTATGCACATATGTGTCGTACTATCATTGTCATGTGTTGTACGCTTGACTAAACAACCATTCAATGATAATTAACCCGCCTTCTCACGCACTGCCTGTGTCTTGTCATTCGTGTGTCATTCTATCGTTGCATGTTTTCAAATTCGGTTCCTGGAAAGGTGAGGTCGTAGCCTCGTCCTCTGTTTTTCTGCGCACCTCTGCTGTGCATGGACGTTGGGATACGACAGGACACGATACAGTTAAAGTTTCGTCGATAGGAATGTTGCGGAAACCGCAAAGGAAACCGCCGGGTCAATATATGTAGGGACAACATTCAAGTCGAACTCGAAAAATTTCTTTCGAACGAGCCCCAAAACAACAAGGACGAATGCATCGGCAAGCCAACAATAACGGTCACGGTGTAATACCACCCGCTACCCTCTCTAAAAAAGGCGCGCGCACACGCACGCACGCACGCACGTACCGGCGCTCTCCGACTCGCTCGACCAACTCTCCCTTGCGTCGTTCCCATAGCTTTATATTCGTTGTACACGTGATGAACGCATTGCACAGCATCACGCTCGGTGTCCGAGCCCCGGTACTTACTAACTTACTTGGGGGGGATCTCCTTGGATGAACGTTGGCGCGTCCCTTTTCCAAGGGAGCCACTGGGACGACGACACGTACTCACGTGTGCGTGCGTGCGTGCATGCACGGACATGCACTGGTTCATTTGCGTTGAAGTGTCCTTGAAGTTGGAGCATGGGCGTACACGCTCGGGAGGATACGCGCGTCGAGCTTCCGAATCGGTTTTGTTCCATGTCCCTCCTTGTCCTTGACCTCGACCTTGTCCGTTTTTTTTTTCTTTTCTCACCCCCGTTGCTTTCCCGCTGACCCCGTTTCCCGGACGGAAGTTCAGGACTCTGAGATCAGCCAACACGGACATCGCCGGTCACCGTGAAAGAAAGACGAGAGAGATGTAAGGAAAAAAAGTACCGGGGTGGGAGATACGCAGTTTTCTAATTTCCAATCGTTCGACGCCGTTTGTGTCGTCTGACCAAGACCCAGATGACCAAGGTCCAACTATGAAGGGGCGATGCGAAAGTTTCGGAGACTCATCGGGCACTGCGGAACTGTGCGATGTGCGATTGTTGATCTTCTTCTTCATCTTGGCCACGTCATACCGTCCATAGTTGTCGTTTCGAGCACCAACGAAAACGCCACGATGGCGATGGCCGTGTTTTTTTTCTTTCTTTTCTTCTGGGTGTCCTGGATCTGTTAGCCAATTGGGCACGCCTTTCCGTATCCGTATCGGAACCTTGTTCTCGAGTGGAGGGAGGACGCACGGTGGGGCTCGGAAAGTGTCGTAGCCTGTCGTCGAACGAGTCTGTTCCCCGAATCCCGCGGGTTTGCAGTGACTCTTTTTTTTTTCTTCAACGCGTTTTTACCCCCAACCAACCAGTTTGAACATGTCGACGTGCGCGCCCTGGCAGTGGGGCCCCACCACCTCTTGAATGTGACGCGTCATAATGCGTCCCTGACATAATGAAAAAAAAAAAAGGTACGACACGGTCAGCGTCCAGCGTCAAATACCTTTTCTTTCCAAACGCGCGCGCCGCGCTCTGAAAAAAAACCCCGTTGCCAGCTGAACGATGGCTCACAGAATAAAATAAAATAAAATAAGAGTTCAGCACGCATGGATGAACCAAACGACGCCCGCCATAGCCGTATTTTCGGGTCCCAACCAGGTGCGTGTGTGTGTTGACCTGGGAAAGCCATACGCGCATAGAATGCGTTCGGCCGCTTTTACAAACACGTTGCATATGCGTTGCAGCTGTGCACTACAAGATACGCAACACCTGCTGCGTTCGCAAGGTGGGCAAATGATCGACGAGTTGCGCAAACTGCCGAAGCGAGGGCTTTCATTGGACAGTACACACAAGCTTCCGTGTGTCAGGGAGATAACAACAACACTTGGGCTCCAGTGGGTCGACGCCATTCCGTGTGTTCCTCACATGTTCGTGTAGGAAAAGTAGTATCACTTCTTGAAACTTTGGCAACCAATTCAAACATGCCACATACATACATATGTTGCTGTGCACCCCCGACGGACAAACGGAAATGTCCGTTGGTTCCATCGCTGGTTGAGCGCGCTCTATCTCAGGCGGGGGGATCCCTGACGCGTCGTCCGCCTTTCGCGCCGTTCCGTTTGAATTGGCACGGAAAAATAAAACGAAAAAGGAGGATGAATAGTAAACGCTTACGCTATAACATATAACATCCACGGACATGCGCGATGGTTCGTTTGTACGAGACAGATTACACACGGTAGTATTTATATCCTGATCCTACGGTGAACGGTAGTCAAGAGTTGGGAGTCCTAGACAAGCAACATCGAACATGATAAGGAGGGAGCAAGTGGAGAATCGAGATTCGGATACAACGACCGCCGGCAAGTAGCGGGCCCATTCTCACGACCATCCGTCAGGATTTCGGCGGCGCAAGGGCAAGGGTATCCATGGCGTACGCAGTTTGGAGTCGGTAGCGTCGTGCTTGCTCATACGTGGGTTCGTCAAGCCCACTTTGCGTATCTTGGCGAGTCTGCGGAAAGTGGACATGAGAAGGGTGGTTCGGAAGCTATAGATAAGGTGCTTCGTCACCTCCAGAGACCAACCCAAGCAACCAGTGCCGCGATAGCGGATGAGGCAACCGACATTGCGGCGAATGCGTAAGGCATTTCCTCCATGTGGCTTTGTAACTTTACAAATTTGATTTCGAGTCGATTAGCCGAAAACAGAAAGGGCAAGTGGAGGTGGCAGTCACATACGTTCATTCCGAACAGCCCAGCAACGAGGGCTCCTGATCCAAGTCCCATGGTTCCAATTGATACCTAATATGAATATCCGAAGTGTAGAAATTGTTTTTGTGGAGAAAAAGAACCGACTTTAAGGTCCAAAGCCAGCAGTGCGTTGCGATTTGAGTCTAGAATGAGTTCAACGATTTCCTGGGTGGACTGAACATTGGTCTTTGGTAACGTCGATCAGCTGATTCGGCAGACCACGCGAGGTTCACACACCTCGATATTTTCGGCCTCGTTGACTATCTCCTCGACTTGTTTGGAAAAGAATTCTAACAAGACCTCTAGTTCGTCATGCTCGTGCATGTCACGAGGAGCACCATTCTTCTTATCGGTAAGATACATGGCATTCAAATCTTCATCTATACTTAATATAAGAAAGTTGGCGCCAGCGCGCGATGATCAAAGACTAACCCTGTTCAAGAACTTCTTCTAGCGCTTCTTGAACCTAAACGTGATGATGAGGCAGGGATAGGAGACATGAAGAGGACGGATACCAAAGTTGCGCGATTTTTGAAAGAGGCGAGGCGTCTGGAGTAATGGAGAAGACGTTTGAATTTGTCGTGGTTAATATCGTCTTCGAGTTCAGCCAACAGACCACCGACGAGGTTCCGGATGAAGACCATTTCGGCTTCTAGGGCACTTAGAACGGAGAGAAGGATGGACTCTATGGCTCTGAGGGCTGATCGGAGAAGGCAGGGGTTAGTAGGCTATTTGACGGACCTGAATTCGTAAGGAGAGCTGCTGCCACGGGCCTTGAGATTGTGCTGTGGAGAGAAGTGAGGCTAGCAAAGGGAATCTAATGCCGCACAGAGGCCGTACCTCGAGGTGGTATAGAAATACGGAATGAAGCCTCGAGTCATTTGATCCGAAGGTGTCGAAGAGGATGACGGTATCGGCCTTGACGAGGGCTCTGATGTGTAATATATTTATCTTGTGGAGGTGAGCGAGTGTCGAGTTAGATGAGCAGGTAGCTAACCAGGATGGCCTCTTTACGGATGAGGATTGTGGGAACCAGGTTTGGTATGCGGGAATCTATTTTGCGGAGGTCACGAGGCTTGACAATATACACGTCAACGGGAGCGAATTGTGAGTTGGCATACTTACGTTCAGACGGTGTTCATTGCATAAATCCGATCTCTTGAACTGTCCCGAAACGCTCTTTACTGAACCTAGAGCGATGCGATTACGTCGTGAGAGGATGGTGGATGGGAAAAGAGTTCCAGACCTTGTTCGTCGATGATGGTGCCTAGAGAAGGGTCACGAGGTTGACGACGGGGGGAAGAATGTGGGTCGCGTACAGCGTAACATGAGATCGGAGGGCAACCTGCTCTTCATGACTTTTTCGAGGATGGCGGCTTTCGCGTCCTCCTCTACCTCTGTCTGTAGACTCGGGGGTGATTTGGGGCTGAGCAAGGCATTCCAGACGAGACGACGTGCGAACAAGATCGGGCGAGGAGAGATGGACATTATTACATTGCGATACATGAAAGAAAAAGGACGAAAAAAATAATTATAATTATAATTTTGAAATATTGAAACATTCCGGGGGTGGTTACCCCATGGGGGGGTTAACCGGTGAGTCTGATCGGAATTGTCCGATCTATCAGATGCAACTCTTCGTCCCTCACGGAACTAATTACATTGCTCTACGCTTTATCTTGCCATGCTCTTGACCCCCGACTCATCCCCACGCACTCCTCTTTTCCTCCAATGTCTTCTTCAGAAACGAGAAGACTCCTCGAGGCCGCGATGGCCCTCTCCCAGCTGCTCAGCATGCACGCCATCCCCCATGCCTTCCACGGAAGCATACTCACCGCTGTCATGTCGGACAGCCCCCGTTGCGACGTCTGTCTTCTCTGTCCCTGCCCCGCACCCGTCCTCACCCCCACACAGGAGATTTACTGCATCGTCGAGGGTGGGGCATCCCACCCATTCCGCCGCGTGCGTCAAGCCCTCGCGAGCAGCGAGTACTTCACTACAACACACTCTCCGTGGAGCAACCGGTGCGTCCACTTCCAGCTCACAATCCTCCTTCTGAACCTCGTTTCGCAGCCTGCACGCGACCTACCGTCGCCTCATACCTGCTATCGAGGTGCGTTCGTCCCTCTTGGTAGCGAGCACGGTGCCCATCCAGCGTTCTAGATCGAAATCTTGCCTGCAGGGGAACACGGTCCCCGGCGACTAGATACCTCGACGACAATGAAGATAAAGGGCATACCTTTTTTGACCCTCTCGGAGTTTGTCAGAGACAAACTTAAAGCTTGGGCAATGCAAGTCTCTTTCCACTTCCCTTGCTTCCTTGGCTTATCAAAAACTCCACAGACGCGGCTCGGATCGCGATGCAAACGACATCGTGTATACCATTTGTCGATACTGGAATCGAGTCGACATCAATCGCGTCCCCGAACACGATATGAACCAATTCGTCACTTGCCATCGAACAGCAGCCCTCTCATGGGCCGCCCTTAAAAGAAAGTATCGCATGTGACCCACTTCATCCTGCAGCCTGAGACGTCCACGAGTCCGCTGAAACCCTGGACGTTGCCTCCGCGAGTGTGACAGGGTCAGAGAGGTTGGTCGGTCCTATCTGATTTGATACCCTTTTCAGAACGCCGATGGAGTTCGCCTTTTTACAAATCATGGCAATCCTGTACTCTATTACGCATATGTTTGGCAATCGACTTCTCCGTCCCCCGCTGCCGTACTATTATTGGTCAACCGTTGTTTATACTTTACTCTATTCCAATTCCCATCTTACGCCATCCCCCTGGTCCCCTACCACTCCAAGTTAAACGTGTGCGTCACGAAAGTACCCGACGGCTCGGATCCATCATCTCCTCGGCACAACTTAACGTTTCGGCATGCGCAATTGAGTTTCCGCGCTCGGCCTCCGGTACACATAACTTGACTTATTTCTATTTCCAGTCCACGCATGCTCTTCTCACCCACCCATCTTGGTTATGCTGGTGCGAACATAACGGACGGCGGCCATTCACGACGACGGTACAACTAGCCTCGATGGCGCGTTAAACGCAATGGGTGGACACCGTCTCGATCGTTCCTCGTTGTTATCGCACTATCGCACAAGCGCGAGGGAAGCTAGAGCGGCCGTAAAGTAGCTTTGGGTTTGAGTCTGGAGGCGCAGTTTGCTCGGAGAGAGATGGGGGCGCAAAGTCGAACCAACAGCGAGGGTGGTTCCAAGTGCGTCCGTCGGACGGTCCACGGGCGTCATCGGGTGCCTTTGACGCAACGGGGTGAGCAGGTGATTTCGACGAGCCCGGCGTGCAAGGAATTATGTACGGTGCGGTGGAGTGAGTGACCCAAACCTACAATCAGCTTGCTGCCCCACGACCAGCATGACATCAGTGCACCTGCACTATACGATGACGCAGGGTAGGACGGTCGTGATGATTGAACCACGTATCAGCGTCACCCTACGCGTAAGTATGTCCTTGAAACGGACGTTCGATTACTCGACTTGTTCCGGGAAGGGGGGAAATGGTGTCTTTGAGGGATATTTGCGAGCGCGACGCGTCCCAAGGCGTGCGGTGACTCGGACCTGGCCTGGATCTTGGGCCGGATCGTATCGGCCGACGCGATTGGGTTTCAAGCTCGACGCGGTCTGGTCCAGGTCATATCTTTGGGTAAATGACCCAGGGCATGTGATCACGGATAGAGTCTTTCAAGCTCGACGCGGTCTGGTCCAAGTCATATCTTTAAGTAAACGACCCAGGGCATGTGATCACGGATAGAGTCCTCCAGCGTAAGGTCTTAATGTCGATATGAGGCGTTGGCGTACGGCGCAAGTCCAAGGCACTGGCAGCATGACCCCACGTGACTGGAGCACCCTGCCACCTCCTACTTACATCGTCGCAATGTCGAATAAAATTGTGGTGCGCTGCTCACTCGACCTTGTTGGTAGAGTCTAGTCAGGTAACAAAGGAATTTTTGAGCCTTCCATCTATCGCGCTGTTATAGATGAAGTCATTCCTGTCATTAAACCCGAATTCGGCGAGAATGGCGTTGGCGAAGATGTGCCGGCTGATTTGCAACATGTGAGTCTAACGATTTGTTGGTACGAAACGTTCGGTGGGTGATTTGACTGTCGTCATCTATAGAAATGGGAAAATGGTGTGATTGCATCTCACGTCGCCGAGTTTGAGCCACAACCTCCGAGTCAGCAGGCTGCACAACACCATCCAGTTTGCCCGCCTCATCCGGTCCATATGATGCCACGTCGTCCTCATTATCCATCCCCTTACAATCCGTATCCAGCCCCGCCACAACAGCAGTCGAATCCGGTGAAAGCGGAGCCGGTGGATGGTCGGTATATCCTGAGTGGACCTCCGCTCCCGCCTCTTCCTGGCCCTCGATGAAGCCACCTACGTATCCAGGGGGACAGCAAGGCGTGATAGCCTTCCCTCCTCGTCTGCCTGCGTACCTCGCGCGTCCTGCGCCCGCGGGCTGTCGGGTGTCGAGGTGCATGATAACCCTGGCCTTTCTGACCTTGTAATCACGAAAATATTTCTGAACGCGTACTGACCTTTATAGTCTGATAGGCATATGGATATGTTACACATGTACGTATTGAGGACGAACACGACCGTGACGGCTGTCATCCTGAACATGTCCGATATTGCAAGGAAGATTGTCTCTCGATAATTCGGGCGTCACGCCGTCATCGTTCGGCACCTCGCGGTCACCGCCATGAACATTCGGATACTCAGCTTTGGAGTTGGACCCGAAGCGGTAGCGTACGCTGTCGGAGGAGAACCGAGCAGAAGTCAACGACACGCAGTAGCGGAAAAAAAGGGGACATGAGACTCGCCCTGCCATCAACTCGGGAAAGTATACTTGACGGTGTGTTCAAGTTATAAATCCTGGATGCCATCTTACCCCCCATTTCAGCAGTCACACTAGTACCTCGTCATCAATATTGTCACGAGTTTTCCGCGTTGCGTTTCCGATCCGATAAGTACAAGGACGGCCACTTGGTACAAAGCCGAACGATGGAAGGTTGCCTTTGTTCTATCATGATGTGCCTGAATCCACAAATAACACCTTAGATTGTTCTTCTGGAAGCACCGTTGAATCCTGTGGACACGGTACTGCGCAATCATGATTGATCTGTTGGATGCATATAAGAACCATGCTGGGTCCAACTCTTCTTTTCATCCCCCATCACTCAAGGGTTTATGTACAGGAAATCCTTTCAGCAGTTCCTCAGTCTCCTAGCCCTGTTGGGCACGGTCCACGCAACCAATTCCCCCATCGCTCAGTGTACCGCTCAAGCATGGGTCAGGGCGCCAGATCTCACTCCGGATACTGTCATACAAGGCGATGCCAGAGTCAAGATAAGCGCCGAATGTCCCACGGTAGACTCAGTCATGCTAGGATTGCGCCTCAAGGAAAGGTTGTTCGTGAAAGCCTTGTGCGTTTATTTTTACCGTACTCTCTACGTATCTTGACGTTTCTTGAACCAGACGCTCTCAGGAAGATAGGGATTGGATGTCTTCAGTAGCCTCGCCATCCATTCATCGACCACGAGCATCATGGATTCCTTTGAATTCCCGTTCATCTAATCCCCGTGACGAAATCACCTTCCGAGAGATGCTCATTAACAAGGATCTGTGGGTCGTTCGAGAAATGGAGCGAGTTGCGTTTGAAACGACCCAAACGGTACACCTGGAGGATGGAACTTCTGGAGATCGTGATGTCGTGCAAGAATTTGGTGTCCTCGTTCCTCCTACAAATTTCCCTCCGGGTTTGGATTATTTGGGTTCCGAGGTTCATTTTATGAATCATGCTGGCGACTTTGAGGTCAGTTTTCATGAACAACTCCAAAAGTGATGCTAATCTTTGGAGTCGCAGATGGTCAATGTCGAATCCATGTATGAATATTTTGTGCGCATACCGTTTGCGAATGGGACGACAAGAGAGATATCGGCAGGATTCACTGCCTTTCAACCACTTCACGATCCCGCTGATGCCCCTCGAGGACCGAATTCTCGAACCGCGGTGTTGAAATCACAGCATCCATGTATTGCTATTGATCAGAAGTACGCGCCCCTCACAAACTATACCGTGCAGATCACTGGCTTGGTGTTTACTCAAGGTATTTGTTTTGGATGTAAAGTCGATCTAGACAGCACGGTGCTCATCGTGAACTCTCAGGTTCCGAGGATCAAGCCGTCACGGTGGTTGTAACCAGGACTGGACCTGCTCGTACGTTCACCAAGCCCTTGACGATTGATGGATATATACGCTCGACCTTTTCATCAAAATGGGCCGCAAAGTACAAAATACCCAATTCGCAAATCAACCGTCGGCCTCAGTACATTTTACGCGCCACACTGGAGGATTATCAAGGAGCAGATCTCGCGCGGCGACCGCATTTTGACGATCACACTTTCTCTGTGATAATGCCAAATTCCACCGCAGACGAGATTAAATCACAGACGATTGTCACGACGATGAGCGCACCCGTCACCCTGCCCATCAAGGTGAATCGTCGACACATCAGTGACTTTGATATGTTCTATCAGACGCTCTCTAATTCGCTCTGGATCACGTTGCGAACGCCTCGTGCACCAAACGACACTGTCGATCCAGACGAGCCTTTTTCTCAAGGTGGACGTTTTCCCTTTCGCGGTAGAACGTTTGCGGATGACGAAGAGCCATGGGTACCTTGGGAAAAGACAGTAGAGATGCCACAATGGGCAGTATGGGACACGTATTCTGGCAACGTTCCAGTCATTGTCCATCCCATGGGGGAGGTTGCGCCATCGTGCCATGCTCAGTCCGGGAAGGACATGTCTAGCCAGGCGGTGGTGCTATTGGGAGAAACAGGCTGCCAGCCGCGTGCGATCAACCACTACCTCGACGAAGGCGCCCGTGGGCCCACATTTGTGGAGAGCGGTGCTGTCCGCGAGTGCCTTGCGGAGGGTTCTGCGGCGCGAGCACGACGCGCGATGATTCCCCGACCGGTGATTTCAGCTCTATCCAACGGCGAGGCGCTCCTCCCTCGTCACTACCATTCAAACCCGCATCTCATATACGTTGGCGAGACCTGGGTCAAAAAAGTCGTGAACAAAGCGTCGTCGTCCCTCCACTAGTACGTTTTGTTTTGAGCAGCCCAGTACATTCTCGAGCTTGGACAATCTATTTTTTTTTTGTTTTCCGTATGAAAATACGATTGACGCTTGTGGCCTGGTGAAATCATGTAGTTCAATAGACATGGCCCCGAACCATGGTTGTATTTAAACGATGGATGGTGTGTGTGTAAACACTTGGTAGCGTCCGAGTCAATGCCGGGTGGGCCGGCCTGGATGGACGACTGGCGCTCGAGAGTCGAGCACACGTAACAACGTAGGACTCTACTGCACGATACACACATGAAAGCCAAGAAACGAACGAACCTGACAATTCCATCGATAAGCAACGTCCACTCAGGTTTCCCGACGAAACATTCAGAGGACAAGACATGCATGAAAATCAGAATAGAGACATGCTCAAAGGTCCCTTTTGATGGCAACACACTCTTTGAGCGCAGTCCATGGCTGCCGCCTGGGAAACACCCGTCCGACACGGCGATCAACCGCGTCCATGGGATTTCCCGCTACTGAAAAACCCTCTTGCGGTGGACCAAGGTTGTTACGGCAGCTTGCATCCACAACTGGTACAAGATGGCAATGAGACACGGCGTGGGCATCTTTCAAGAAGTCCTCTACTCACGTGCATGTTGGTTCGGGGCCCCGAATGTGGGGATGGAGCTGTCTCCACAACCTTTCCTACGCCACGTTCGTTGCGTTCGGCGTTGGCGGCGGTCCATGCACGCCACGCAAAGATGACATGTGTTGAATGGCGTGTCTTCGAAAGATCCTTGGTATGGTCCGGATAATGTTTGGGGAGGTGTGAAGTATTACATGTCTTCGTACCAGTGCCATGAGTGTCCGTACCTATTTTTTTCCAGGCTTGCTGTGACGAACCGCTAGTGGCAATCACCAGCAACGATGGAAACCCTCCCACGGAGTGGAATCCAGTGATACTTACCACTAGCCCCGCTTTTGATCTGCGCACGGGCCAGTGTCCTTGCAGGCAACAAGGCTGCGTTCACGGTTGCCACGAGGGACGTTGAGTTCCCATTCGTGGGCAAATCGGAGTGATGGGGGGCCACACAGACGCTGGAGTGCAACGGTACGCGGAAGCGGACCTGTGTCCGATCGGCAACGGTTCGCACGCCGGATGGTCGGTCGGTCGGGTGCACAACCTGCACATCACTCGATCGCGACGCATCGTCAACGACGTGATACAATGTAGTGGATGGATGCGATTCATGCTACAGATGCAAATCAATCTAGTCAGTACATCCCGGTCACGTCCTTTTTTTTTCGTTGCAACCCCGAGGACGACTACCACGGCACGCTGTCCCCCCTCCACCCGTCAATGCGTCGGGGACTGCGGAAAGCGAGCTCGAGGGCGAACGGCGCATTATTGGCATTGTCCACGCGTAACTGGAGCGAGCCAGACCGTGGGAACTGTTGTTTGACTTGCGTCATCGCAGAAGGGCATCTACGTGTTTATAAACCACGACAGCATGCCCGTTCCTACTCGTCCCGGTGTGCAATCCTACTACCAGGCTAAAATCGAATCGGCGGAGCTCCTCATCAACCAAAAAACGCAAAATTTGCGCCGTCTGGAGGCACAGCGGAATGCGTTGAATGCACGAGGTGGGTGATGATCCTCTCAGTGACGTGCAGGTGGGTGAACGGGAACGTTTAGTGAGGCTTCTCCGGGAAGAGCTGCAGCTATTGCACGAGCCGGCGAGTTACGTCGGCGAGGTGGTCAGAGTGATGGGCAAAAAAAAGGTGCTCGTCAAGGTACAGCCGGAGGGAAAGTACAGTACGTCTCGCTCTGTTTCGGAATCGGATGTGATTGCTCAGGGTGTATGCAGTCGTTGATTTCGACACGGACATCGACGTCGCGGCACTCACGCCGTCGCAGCGGGTCGCGCTGCGTTCGGACACGTACACGATCCACAAGATATTGGCGAACAAGGTG
>JBBPMK010000070.1:0-80318 GCA_038090295.1 Boletus semigastroideus | reverse complement strand
TTGTTTTCTTGCCCTTGAGAAAGCCGGGGACGATGCTGGATCGGCGGGAGCGCGGGGGTTCGGAGGATGGGCGGGCGCGGATCAGCGCTTGGAGGGTGGGCGTGTATGAGGATACGTATATCTGCGATAGATCTGGCTCATTTGGCTTGTAGGGTCCTGCAGCATGAAGGGGTAGGGAGGTGAATGCGCCAGCGGGGCACCACCAGAGGCGAGATCCCATGGGAAGATGGATCAATAGATGTTGGATGACCGGGTAGACGACGAGATCCCAAAGGTCGGATAAAAGACCTTTCAGCGCTTCCTCGCCGCTATCACTGGTGGCGAGGGCTCCGATAAGATCGCGAAAGCGTGTCGCCATCTGCGACACGTCCTCGGGTGTCACCTGTGGAAGAGGAATGTGGGTGGGTGGTGTATTGAACTGCAGGATGATCGCATCGCATGCATGCTGGCTCACGTTGAGGATGATAACAGGCCCCTCCAACGCAGCCTTGTCGAGCTCGGAAAAGGGGGTGGACTTAAGAAACGATCTAAAGCCATCCACGCGCCGGATCTGTTCCGCGATCACTTCTCTCTCCTTGAGCAAGGGTTTGATGTCTTTGGAAGATTTTGAGATCCTGGGAACCTGATCGAGTTGGACGGAGATACGCTCGAACTCGTCCGCGAGCGACATCCCAAATTCTCCCGTGCACCGCAGGTCATCCAAGCACGTCTGGGCCCGCACCAGTTGGGACCACAACAGGGATCTCCCCCCTTCCAACATCTCGATCGCATCCATCGGCTCCTGAAAGCGGAGTGCGAAAAAGGCACCTTCGTATGCCAGGTCAGTAGCATATCTCCTGGCTGCAAACTGTTGGAGCTCTGGAGAGCGCAACGACAGGATGTAGCGATTGAGAAGACGAAGTGCGCTCCGGTAGACGTCAATACCCGAACGATGACCGTACGTCTCCGCGTCTCTGACCCATTGAAGGCATGTACGAATTTCAGGACACGAAGGGCCACTAGCGACGCTCATACTGAGCTCATGGTGCCCCAGAGCTTCGTTGAGATCAGAAGGCTTTTGATCGGCGAGATAGCGGAGGTAGTACGCCGACGCTAGCTCCGCATAGACTTCTGGGGCTAGCAGGTGGCCCAAGGGACAGAAGTCCTTGGCGACGCGGAGACGTTGAAAGATGGCTTCGACGTCCTTGACCTCCCACGGTAGAATGCATGTCTTCAAGATACGCGCGAGCAGCAGATTACAAGCTGCTCGTAACGAGTCTGACGCATGCTGGGAGTTCATGACAGTGCTGCAGTAGAGGTATGCTTCCTGAAGATCAAATCCGTCGCCCGTCTCCTGAAAGCGAAGTAGGAGGGAGGACGCGAGCGCTTGGTAGGTCGTTGCTTGATCCAAGTGACCAGGCGGTAGGAGCTCAAGCGCTTCACGGCAGTAGGAAATTGACCTGTCCAGGTCAACAATCCCTCCGTATATCCTAAAACGCGCCTCCAGACTACCTGCGCTCCTTTTAAGGATGATTGCACGAAGGGGATGATCTTGCGAGGTCTCAAATAGTGCTTCGTTGTAGAGGTCGATGGTGATATGAAGGTCTTCGGGATCGTGATTTTGCTCAAAGCGAGCGTCTAGACATACACCCAGTGATTGAAGCGTGATGATGCGCCGCGATAAATTCGTGGAATGAATCTCCAAGGCAAAATAATGTTTCTGTATGGCTTCCTCCAGATCATTCATGACCCCAAGCTTTGAGAAACGGAGGAATAAGGCATTTCCTAGATTATCCAAGAAGAACCCCTCGTCCTTATGGTGAAGAGGAAGGAGATCCAGGGCGGTGCGGTAGTGTTCGATTGCGAGTTCTAGATCAGCAAGATCATCCTGTAGCTTGTATCGCAACACGAGCGCGTCGGCTAGGTCGTAGAACGCGATGAATTGTGAGGTGTCCGCAGCGGATCGAAGCTCAAGCGCGGACTGAAAGTTTTTCACGGCGGTCTGCAGGTCTTTGGTGTCTCCATACCATTCGAAGCGTCTGATGAGTGCGGAAGAGAGGCATGAAAGTGCGAGGAGTCGGTCTGGGTGAGTGTCACTCATACCCTGCAATGCGATAGACGAATATTCGATACAGAGCTCTAGGTCCTTGTGGTCGTTCTCCAGCTTGAAACGAGATAAGATGGCATTGGCAAGGTTATAATATGCCGTGGACTTATTCTCTGCAGGAGAAAAGTCCAACACGGCGTAATATTGGCGGATGGCGTCACCAAGATCCGAAACGTCTCCGGTGTGTTGGAATCGAGAAAACAGAGCGCTGGCGTAATTCATGAGGGGCATGAGACGACCATCAGGGGGAAGACTAGCAAGTGCCGCGTGAAAGTGTTCGATCGCCAGTTCTATATCTTTCTCCGTTCCTAGCTTGCCGTACCGAATAAGCAGCGCAGTAGCGAAATTGGATAGTGTGTTGGCTCGTCCGGGGTGTCCAGGTGGGCGGAAGTCCAAGGCTGAGAGGTGACACTCCACCGAATGGTCCAAATCAGCTATATCACCGTGACGCTGGAAGCGAATGGATAGTGCGTTGGCGAGATTGCTGAGCAGCTTGCTCTGCGTATCGTTAGGTAAGGCAGTGGATGACTTCGCTAGCGTTAATGCTGAGCGGTAGTGAACAATGCACAAGCTGAGGTCAGAGGGACTGGCTTGCGATTCATAACGCGCGTAGAGGTTGTCAGCGAGACGGACAAGTGTGTCAAAGTCCTGGAGATCTGTTCATCCATACGCCAGCAACGCCTGAAACGAGTTACTCACGCTCATCCTGTCAAGCTACATTCGATATGTATCAGAGCTGAAACGGTTTTCAGCAGATCTGGTCGTTCCGCACGCGGGGGGAAGTGGGCAAGAGTGCGCTCTCATACCCAACACTGGTTGAGATATATGTGTGAGCTATTCCGTTAAATGAATCAAGAAGTGGCTGTGGAATTATGTCACGGGACTTCGGACAGGGCATCCAGGTCCGTAGGAAAAAGTGCGACATGAGATCGGGAGAGCTCACGTCGCAAGGACACGCACATATACATCTCGGAAATAATATGATAGGCTTTTATGCCAGTGCATGATTATTTCCGAAGACGGTTCTTGGAAGACGTGGCCACGAAAAAATGTTGTTTGTGGACAGCAGAAAGGCAATATTTAAGGAGCGAATTCCGGTTATGAATTTCGTCATGACAATATGCATCTGAAGTGGATATCAGGGGATACGCCCATGTAGAAGAACCCAATCGGAACCGAGATATTTTTGAAAAAGAGACGACATGTGATGGAAAGGTAGTATGTGAACGACACAAGCGGAACTTCCCAAGGAAGTCTAAGTTACGTATCACACCATCAAAGCTAAAGACACGCAGAGTTCGCTCACGCGTGCGTTCCATCATATCAACACATGATGTTTATCACGAATGCTACATTGTTGAAATCCTAACTGCCATCACACCACCGATCTCCTCGGTAGCCAAAATTACTACACCACCCTCACATCTAGTACAAGTGACCCAGCCTAGGACAATGTCCTGCTGCATTGCATTGGTCCATGGTCGGTATGCCACGGAGAAGTTCATGCCGAGACTTGCCTCTGCTGACCGGCATTTTCAGAAATTTTATTTTCTACCTAATTGGTAAGGACTTTGCAGTGTTACATGTCTGCTCATTTTACCTTCGTTTACATACTTTCCACCATTCGTCATCTTGACTACAAGTGGCATTGTCGAGCGCCGTCGTGGTTCCTAACAGTTGCTCGGTGATATGTCAGTTGAAATATCGTGTGTAGCAGAGTCAACATGTCAGTGGTCTCACATGTGAATGAGACTTGTTGATGGCTGCCTTGTTCGGCCACCAGGCTACGTGGGCATCGTTACGCGCCATACACGTGAACACAATCGCTTACCACCAACTAAGGACGAGAAATAAAAAGAGTAACGTGCAACAGTCTGGGGAACTTCGTCGTCTGAAGGATGATAGAAGAGTAAATTACCCAGTTTTACTAGTCACGTTATAACTGATTTCTCACTTCATTCAGTGGGAATACCAGTCCTAACACTGACCTTGTCATGAAGTTACTAGAGTTGTTCATACATAATCTATTCATGCACAATGAGGATGAGAATGATGCAGGTGCTCTCTACTGCATTCTCACGATCTTCTGACAGCCATCGAATTCAAATCAGATGGAGTCCTGTGGCAAACACATCTTTCTTGATTTGGCACTAAAGCTCACTGTACAACAGAAGGGATGACCAAGCCACACAAATCGTACGTTGATCAATGTCACCAACTCAATGATTTGAGTAGAATCCGCGAAAGTTATTACTGTGTTGCTCCTCGGTATGGTGCTTCGATCGGACTTCAGCTTTTATGCCTGGCAAGATCGGGGAATTTACTAAATAAAAGATACATGTACAGTTTTCTACAGCCGTGTAACGGTGAACGGCACGCCGATCGGGTGCAACCAGAGCAAGTGGAAATAGACTTGACACAAATAAATACTACACGAATGGACTAGTATTAGGGATCCCTCTAGCCGAGCGAAGCTCCAGCTCCCTATAGTTGGATATCGCAGACGCGGCCAACGCCGTCGTCAAGCCTTTGTTCCCAATCGCGATATCCTTGGTGCCGTACCTGCACATCCACCCCATCGGCCACGATCCATCCACCTCTTGCATCCTTCCGAGCCGCTCGTAATCTATGCTATCACATAAATCAACGACAGTGGCGGCGTGGACGCGCATCCCCCTCGGTGCCAAAATGTTCTGCGACACGTTCGGCGAACAGCTTGCTGAGGCGCCTGCGGGCATAAATGGAGACAGCGAGGAGGCGCGAGAGAAAATACAGAAAGCTATCGGGACTACGGTAATAGTAGGTTCCAAGTGTGTATGCTCGGTTTTTCAGGATGTCGGTAATCCAATCGAAGGTTTCCCAGAGCTCGTCGCCACGACCATTAGCGTAGAAAAAGGTGAGTGCGTTGACGCAAATGATAGGATCTAGAATATTACAGAACCGTAAATAGGCATACGAGATACTGTAATGTCGATAAAACATACCGATTCTGGGACGTGTGATGTCAAAGTATGCCGGGATGATGCCATCCTTGTTCTTGAGAGTCAAAATTTCATTCATGATATCATCTTTCGCTTCTTGCATAAAATGATCGGACACAGTACATGCGACAGACGTGGTATTGACGTCACAGGGATAATCAGCTGTTGTAAGAACCCCTCGCCCTTGTGCAAGTTGTCAGTCATGACTTGAACATGAAGGATAACAGAACCACACCTTTGAAGAAATTAGTCAATCGTGGACTCTCAACGTAATCGACAAGGCTGGGATTGCTCGTGAGCTCGAGGATAAGGAGTTGCATAAGGTTCTCTTCGAGAACGACACCTGTGTTTGTGACTGTCTCCATCTTCTTTGCGTGATCACGTAGGTATCGCTCCCCGTCGGCTATAGCGTTCCGCACAAATGCCCTCAGCTCACGAGCGACACCATCAGACGACGTGAATACGATTCCCTTGAACCCAAGGGAAAGCGCCGTGACAACGTTCTCCAACTTGTCGTCCACGAACGCCGTGCGACGAGGGTCAATCCCAGTGGAGTCCAGCACCTGACGAAAGTACCCAAGGTTGGGCTTGCGCTCACCTACCATAGCGGACGTGAAATTTTTCTCAAAGAGAGCCCAATCTTCGGGGCGACCTTTGAGGCGGAGAGCCTCCCAGTCTGGCGCGGAGATGTTGGACATGGCGAACAGTCTGATGTTTGTGTTTTCTTTGAATTTGTGTAGAAGAGCGAACATGGAATGGTTACTCTCAAGGGTTTCTCTGGCTGCGCAAGAAGCAGCGGCAACCTTAGAAGCATCTAGAGAAAATTCTGCGGCTGAAAGACTATAAACCTCTTCCTCGCTAAGATTTCCCTTCTCGTATTCAAACCAGTTGAAGGAGTTCAGGATGGAGCGTAGAGTCTTGGGCGAGATGGACATGTCCGTATTGACTGACCATGTGAATAACACGTTGCCGATGTCGAATATTACGTTGTCGATTTGTCGTTCGTGCGAGGTAAGAGGGAGTGCCTTCGCCTCCAAGGGAGGGGGAGTCTGAGTCCCGAGAGAGGACAAAGATGATAAAGGGGAAAAAATGGGCGATGCCTGGACGGACAGGGAAGGAGTATGTTCAGCTGATGAAACCATAGCTTCCATGGAAAGCAACTTTGGGAGAGAGATAGTGCCAGACTAGGCGGGTTCTTAACTTACTTATATACGGGTAGAACTTGGAGATTCATGTTGGCGGTACCGCCACCAAACAGCTTGCCACTCGTATCCCCAACGGTTCCAGAGTGTTTTTAGTATTGAAGGCACAGTCTTGGTACGGAAATTTCTCGAGTTGGCGCGCAAGGGCCCCTTGGGTCGGTGAATAGACAATGTCCCTCACTTCTTGTGCCACTGTCTCGTGGCCAGCTTATACGGGTTAATATGTGAGATAATGATTAATGGAGGGCTCAGCTCAGAACAAGGTTTGTTGAATCTACATGCAATTCTTCACATTTCCTGCCGAAACTTTCCGAGGTTGTGAAATCGTGAAACGCACCGATCATGAAACAATTATGCCACTGTGAAGTATACTACGAGCTGATCAAAGTTGCGTATTTCAAGTGCCGGTGTATCACTGTATAATGCCGCGGGGGACACGCAGAAGAGCCGCAAAGTGAAACGGGTTTGGGTCACGACCGTGTGACTGGCCTATTGATTTCCACCATTTCTTGACGTGGCGAAGGGACAAGCGGTCACATCAGGACCACCACTATAACTACATGTAAGTTATTACAAGTGATTATAATTGGCTTATCATTTGAAAAAAAATTATTTATAATATATTATAAGGCCTTGTAACGCTAGGGTGCCGGTCCAGAAGCAACACGTGGCAACATGCTTGATGCCAAGTCTCCCCTGATCAAGCTGTCTGGGGTAAAATATGTTCATCCAATACTGCATTCCCTCACTATCGTGATCTTCCCACCGGTCGCGACTGCGGGCCTAACAGCCTTTATCCTCATTTGTGCGCTCTTCGAGCGGTTCACCTGCCCATCGTTGTCCACCATCCGTGGACCTCCGTCGCCATTGTTCATCTTCGGTAGAGTCCCCTTCTTTGTGGTTACCCGCAAAGTACTTACTTGTCTCTGACAAGGCAACTTGCTCGAGATATTCTAACGTCCAGTTGGTAAGGTGGAACTCGCGTGGCAGAGTCAGCATGGCAACGTCGTTCGTTCCAAGAGTGTCTTCGGGGTAGGCCCAGTCTACCATTTCACACCAATACTTTCGTTGCTCAATTACATTTCTCAGGTGGATCAACCCTTGATCACAGACCCCAAAGCTTTGCATACGATAATGAATATCTCGGCGTATAACTATCCGAGGGCGCAAAGCATGCATGCTATCGGACAAATGGTGGCTGTAAAGGGACTTATTTGGGCTGATGGTACATCTTGTTTTTTCCTCCGACCCAATCGTTTTAAATAACTATGCGATAGGTGATGACCACAAGCGTCAAAAGAGTATGGCGCGTCCTGGATTTGGGTCGACAGAGTGCAAATCATTCTTGCCGATCCTCGAGAATATCGCCGAGTCTATAAGTATAAAATGGATGGAAAGGATTGAGAATAGTAGCATCAGGATGTCGTTATCGACGTCCTTGATTGGCTCATGCGTGGTTCATTAGACGCGATTGGTCGCGGTATGGGTGGGTTTTCCCGCGGTATGGTTGGTTTTTAAACACTGTGACAGCCGCGTTCGATGTACAATTTAACGTCGTCCAAGACGACTCACACCCCTTTGTGAATAAGTACAGAAATTATTTGTCAGTGTATGAAGTTATTTTTCTGGGCATTAGTGTAACGTTGTCGCAGTGGCGACGTTTTCGCGCTACCTTCGGTACTGCAGGTTTGATATGGGCCGCCTCAAGTTACATTCCAGCGGAGGTAATCCAGTGGTTAGCTGATAACGGCCCGGGTACCCGGCTTACGCGCTCGCGCGATGTGACAAACATGGTCACCGATTTCGCGAATGGCTTAATCAAGGAGAAGGGGACTGCCCTTCTAACGGGACAGAATAACAAGGTTATCTTTAGTCTCCTCAGTGAGTTCTATTACGTTAATTGCTATACAGTTTTGTTGACTATTTCACAGTCAAGGCGAACATGGATGCAAACGCAAAGAAGCGGCTATCCGACGAGGAGCTCTCCGGGCAGATGCGGTAGGTTTGATTGTAAACTTTTCACTTTATTCAATGTCGTGGATATGTCCCATACGGTACGCTGCTGGTCGCAGGCTACGAAATTACAGCCACCACTATGGCTCATATTTTACACGAGCTTGTGAGAAATCCCAATACGCAATCGAAGCTCCGAAATGAAATAAGGAAGACAGTGGCCACCATTCAGGCACGGGGTGATCTACTCACGGCGACAGATTTTGGAGTCCATGCCTTACTTGAATGCTGTGATAAAGGTAGTCGATGACTCTCTGTTTTAATTCTTCGACAGGAAGCATTCAGGCTTAATCTAGCACTGGCCCATTCATATCTAGTGGCTAGTCAAGATGATACCCTCCCACTCTCCAAACCCCTTCTGAAGAAGTCCAGACGTACGGTTCACGAAATAGTTGTCCCCAAAGGCACGGAAATTATCCTATCCGTTACTGTATGCAATCGGTGTGCTCTTCCACCACATGGACGGACAACAAATGATAATTAAACTTGGTGTTGCAGTGACCGGTCCCTTTGGGGGCAGGATGCGCATGATTTCAAGTCCGATCGGTGGTTGGATGGCGCACTGGACGACAAGGAATTACCCAGCATTGGCGTATGCTCGAACCTGTACATCTCTTTTCCCGTGTTCTGAAACAACTCGTCACCCATCTCATTGCTTTCGTCACAGGATGGCCTTTCACAGTGGCCCTCGCGCCTGTGTAGGATGGCGCTTTTTGTACGCTTCTTCATCTGCGTGAAACAAGGAACAACACTGATTTTGTACACCGCAGTTTGATCGAAATCCAAACGGTCCTGTTTACGCTGGTGGGCAAGTTTGAGTTTGGAATGACGGACAAGGCCGAGCGAATTGTGCGGCACCTGATGGTAGTCGTGGCTCCGATGGTCGAGAGTGAATTTGACCAGGTTGTCTCTCTGGCCCGACAAGATGATGAAATGTAAATGAAGTGCGTACCTTCCGTAACTAGCCATCCAGCCGTTACCTATGTGAACTAGCCAGATTGTTTTGTATGATCCATTTCGCGTGGCCGTTCGGATGTCCTAACGATCAGGTAAGGTAGGGGTCATCTGAAACCCACAAGTGTTCAAAAGTCTCAAAATTTGAGTAACAAATTCGCAACACAATGTTTCGAGAATCTGTTTGTACTTAGGAGGTACAGTTGAATTGATTAGTAAATTAGAAGGTGTGCGAGCAATTGGCGGGTTTCACATGCTAGCCGTCACTAAATGTCCAAGTTCCCCGTAAAGGCAAAACCGCATTGTCATTTGGATGGATGTTAGGCGATTGCACACTGTTGAAAGTTGGTAAGAATCAAACAAACTATCAGCGGCTTTTTGTATCGCGTTTGTGGTTCGTGGGAAGGAGTTAGCACGTATACTTGGCCCCTATTCTTTGTTGGTTGCATACCTCACGCGCTTGAAATACCAGAGATCCTTTTGAACATCTTTGGTCACGTTCGGCGGTTTCGTGATCTCCCATCTCTGGCCAGAACATGCCATGCATTCAAAGAACCAGCACTTGATTCGCTCTGGGAAAACCTGTGGTCTCTGTCGCCTCTAACAAAATTGCTCCCAGAAGCATGTTTTCAATCACCCTCTCAAATAGATAGTGATGTAAGTGGTTCCGGGGTTTCGCTTACATATCTTTCATTTTCGTGCCATCAGGTATCCAAATTGCTCACCCAGAGTGACTGGGACACCCTTACAAGTTACACGTGTCGTATTCACTCTGTACGCTTTGACTTCAGAGTTGACGTGAGGATCTGCCAAATACTCTCGAACACTCCTGCTGCTTATGGGCCACCCTTGGCAAACCTGCGCCATCTGCGTTCACATTGTAAGCTGTCTTCCGTCGGTTCTCTGTTACATCTCCCTATGCCATCCATGACTTCCCTTTATATTTCCGACCACGAGGATCATCTGGATGCCATACGAGAGTCTCTCAAGTCCATTTCCAAATTCTCACCCAACATCCAAGAGCTCATTGTCCACACAAGTTCGGAATCCGACATCTCATTCAACAAATTCTTTTCGAATTGCATCTGCCATTGGCGAAACCTCCGATCCCTTACTTGTTCCCAAATGACCTTGGATGCTGATGCTCTTGTGCACCTGTCTCGCATGTCTGCATTGACGGGGCTTTGGATGCTACCGAGTACTACTTTCGAACCATCTCTTCTATTTCCCAACCTCCATATCTTGATGTTGATTTCCGGATCCCGCGAGCTTGCTTCACGCTTTCTCTCAGGGATCCGTCTACCTACCATTGTCCACTTCCTTCACATCCCCGACGGACCCTCTTCTAGTGAACTGACCCCCTACTTCACCGCCATTCAAACATCCAGTATCCTTCACACCATTGAGTACATCACGTGCCTTATATCGTCACAACACTCACCACTTCACGAGCCTCCCATGCTTGGCTTCGATCACTTGCGCCTACTCATGGTGTTCAGCAATCTCCAGCTACTCGTAATCGACCTCGGTTCTGGTGTCATCTTGACAGACAACGACTTACTTATGTTAGTCTCAGCATGGCCACGCATGAGGGATCTGGCCATCAACACGAACACGGGTTGGAACGCCCAAGGGCGTCGTGGCGGCATCACGCCCCACGGATTCTTGCAGCTCCTTCAAATGTGTCCATCGCTTTGGTCGGTCAGCCTCGCCCTCAACACACGCGGGTACACCGAACCTCCCTCGAGCACGTACCTCGCAGGCTTCCAGGTGCAGCCCCGGTGCCGCTTGTCCATCGACGTCCTCGATACAGTGTTGGAGGCAGAATCGATCCCTGCGGTGGGGGCCTTCTTTTACGCTATCGTACCGTGTCGGCATATCAACCTGCGTGCTTGGGGGGGCTCGCGGTTCGTTCCACCGCCCGGTGGGGGGGCGTATCGGGCCTCTTGGAACGACGTGGATACGCAGATCGGCGATGCGGCCCGTCGACGTTTGCCCAGTTTGAAGGCACGTACTATCTCTTTTCGATCTGCGACTCTGGTAACCGCTCGTCTGTCATATCCTTTGAACAGGATTGTTTTACTGGTAATGATAAGTGTTGTGTACTTGAATGAGTCGTGTTTCAACACAAGAAGTGCTGGGTCCGAGGCTGAGTCGAACGTGCAAGATGTATTGACCAGAGTTGTGAAACCGGCAGGTAGTACCGGTGCTGCAGGGACAAGGCAGTGATATTGAATCTTCTATATACGCATTATCCGCCCAATGTATGCATGATGCATAGTGGTAGACCGTGATGCATACATCGTAAGTAGTACTTTGGCAATGTCCGAATCGACCTGATCCAAGACGTTGCACAAGTGCGAGATCAATGTGAGTATCGAGACCAGCACTGAAGCACTGACACGCGGATATAATACCACACGCTGTTCCATATGCCTTGGTGCCAAAGACTCGGAGCTCGGCCGTCCACCTGTGGCGACGTCAGTCACGTTGATCCATACGCAACACCGACACGACAAGGAAGATAAGACCTACCCATACAGCACCGCATACATCGTCTAACCCATGCGAGAATCACCTTGCTCGACGAGATCTGAATCGCATCACTCACCGTGGAGCTCAAACTGATCCCCACCCAAGTTCCAACTGAGACGAACTACCAACGGACTGTCCGAGTCAGAGCACAAACACCATGAAAAAGCGCTGTGAGGAGGGTAGTCCCTTCCAAACTCGAAGGGTGTCCGAGTATCGTCCGAGCCCCATGTATGCCCCAAGCTTAAACCCGCCGGTCAACCCAACGTGTCCTCGAAATGGAAACACGACTAGCATCTGCCCTGACTTTTATCCGCTCCGTGCAGATAATGCCGCATTAAGCAAACCCCCCTGTATAAATGGCACCGAATGGTTAGGAGGTTTTCGCTTCATCGCATCAGGTCTCCAGACTGCTCACGCAGAGCGACTGGGACACGCTTCTAAGTTACACACTCGTATCTGGTTCGCACATGCTGACTACTGGGACGGCATGAGGATCTACCAAATCTTCTCGAACTCTCCCGTTGCCGCTGGGCCACCCTTGCCAAACCTGCGCTATCTGCGTAGTATGTCTTGTCTCAGATCTGTGTTGCAGCTTCCTCTGCCATCCATGACTTCGCTCCATATTTTCGGCTGCTGCCAGGATCCGGATCCCACACAAGAGTCTCTCAAGTCCTTTCCCGAGTTATCCCCCAACATCCGAACGCTCACCATCTCCATGGTTCGATCCACCATCGCACTCAACAAATTCTTTTCAGATTGCCTCTGCCATTGGCAACACCTCCAGTCCGTCACTTGTCCTCAAATCATCTTGGATGCAAATGCTCTTGTGCACCTGTCTCGCATATCCACGTTGACCCTGCTTGAGGTGTCACCGAGCATGACATCGCCAACTTTTGAACCACCTCTTCTGTTTCCCAAGCTCCATAAATTGAAGTTGCGTTCTGAAACCTGTGACTTTGCTTCACACTTTCTCTCAGGGATCCGTCTACCTGCAATTGTCCACTTCAATCACGTCTTCTACATACACCCTTCCAGTGAAGAACTCGCTTCCTGCTTCACCTGCATTCAAGCATCCAGTATCCATCACACCATCGCGGCCATCACGTGCATTCTATGGCAACAATCTATACCATCTCATGAGCTTCTCGTGCTTGGCTCTGATCACTTGCGCCCGCTCATGGCATTCAGTCATCTCCGGGTACTCGCCATCGAACTTGATTTCAGCGTCGCCTTGACGGACAACGACCTGCTCACGTTGGCCTCGGCATGGCCACGCCTCATCGGTCTGGGCATCAACACGGACACGGGCTGGAACGCCCATGGCTATTATGGCGGTATCACCCCCCACGGACTCTTGCAGCTCCTTCAGATATGTCCACTGCTCGAGTAAGTCAGCTCAGCCTCGACACGCGTGGGTACACCGACCCGCCCTCGGGCGCGTCCCTCGCACGCTTCCGTGCGCAGGCGCGGTCCCGCTTGGACATCGACGTGCTCGATTCGGCGTTGGAGGCAGACACGATACCGGCGGTGACGGCCTTTTTTTTTGCAGTATCACGCCTTGTCTGCCTGTCATCTTGGGTGCTTGGAGGGGGGCTGTGGCTCGCTCGACCGCCGGGCTGGGAGGCGTATCGGGATCGTTGGGATGCTATGCGTACGCAGATCGGCGATGTGGCCAGTCAACTTTTGCCCCAAGGCACGTCCTATTCTTCCTTTTTTTTTTTTTTTTTTTTTCTCGCTGTGCGACGTTGGTGAGGGTGCGCGTGTCCTATCCTATCCTTTTTTTAACCAGAACCAGGAATGTTGTTCTCGTCGAGAGTGAAATAAAAAGGGTCACAGTGGGAGGTGGCAACGAAACAAAAACAAAAAAAGGTGTCGTCTGCGTTTCAGCCCTCCTCTCACCGTGAACGAATCTACTACGACTGACACTGCGTCCGTCACCTTTTGTGATACGTTCCACCCACTGGCGAGCGCAATGAGGGAGAAAGTAACAAAGAATCTTCCGTCTCGAGCGCGGGATGCAGGTTGATGTTCAATATTCATGTTGCCGCATAGTCTATCGACAGTTTGCCTCATCTCGGCTACCTCACAGCGGTCTGGTCATCAGACTATTTGACCGTGGCCTATGTCGGGGCAATGTCACAATGGACGTCCGTCCAAGACATGCACACACGCACGCTCAACGATCATTAGCAACGACTCACTATATATGTACCAATCGCTGTACAAAAAAAAAAAAAAACAAACGACGAAAAACACGTCCGTGCCGTTTGATAGCGATGCAATACTGTATGACTTCATATCAGCGCCTAAATCGCTCTCTACCCCCATCAATGCATCATCGCCCGCGTCCCACCCCCCTGTCCAGCCGTGTCGTGCAACAGCGCGACACAGCACGCCGTGACGAGGTAGACCCCCACGCTGGTGTACACCGGGAACGCGCGGTCGATGAAGAGGAGTGTCCCGCCCAACAACGGTGCAATCATCCCGCCTCTGTGTGTGAGAGTGCGTGAGCGACGACCGAACGGTCTAGACGGAAAAAAAAAAAGACACAAACATGCGCGAAAGTGCAGACGCAATGCCGCACGCCGTTCCTCGGACCTTGGTACCAAAGATCTCGGGCGTCCACCTGTTCAACGTCAGCGTCAAGTCGCTTCACACAAGAAAAGAAGAAAAAACGAATACTTGCCCGTACAACACCGCGTACATCGTCTGGACGCGTATCAATAAATCATCACCGCTCGAATGGAGTACGAACTCACCGTAGCGCTCAAACTGATTCCCACCGAACTGATCCGAACCGTCAACGGACTGTCAAAGAATACAAACGCCATGCAAAAGACCGCCGTGAGGAGGGTCGTCCCTGCCAACGAGCGTCGTCGTCCGAGCCTACTCTCGACCATGTACGCCCCAAGCTAGACTCGGCCCGTCAACCCAAACTGCCTTCCAAAATGGAAAATAATACGACGACGCACGAGTGCACCTGGACATCCCCCGAGCGTAAAGATGACTACATCCCACAGGTTACCTTCGAGCGATTTCGGGGTCGAATCCCCCCTCGACCCCATCTCCAGCAGTTTTGGATAGTACACGTTAAACATCGTGTAGGCTGGGGGTGACAGTTGAGTGACCAGAACGACGATGCCGCGCGCGACGTACCAAGCGACATTAAAAACCAAACGATCCATACCAACACCGTCGTCCGGAACCATTCCGGACTTAGAACCATCCCCACACGATCTAGCCACGCGATCAAGGGTCGCTTGATCCACCTGGGAAGAATATTCCCACACCTCTTTTCTAGCTGGGTTGAAACGATGGACGACGGTCGGGAGGCGCGAGAATGGTCGCGTGAACGCGCCAGTCTAGGTAGGGACTTGGTCTCGTCATGCAGCGCATCCGGGCGAGATGACGAGGGGATCTCCTGAATGGTAACCACACTGTGCCTCCGCGGGGGGTATTCCTCGGGTGCGACGATCGAACGAGACTCGAGCGAGTTGGGAGAGTCGCCGGTGGATTGATAGTCTTTCACGCCTTCGTCCCTGGTAGGTAGGTTACTGGGATCGGCGTTGCTCGTCGCATTCCCGTCGGTCGCACGACCAGGGCGCGTGTCTTGTGAGGGAGGGAGAAATGGCTCGCGTTCGTCAGATCCAGTCAATGGAGGACGCTGTTCAGGTGGTCGTCGGTCGTCGACATCTTCGAGGTCTATAGGAAGGTCGGACCCATTGAAACGGGAGATGAGTTGTAAAGACTCTAATGCTTCTTGATGTCGACCTGCATGGACAAGATACCGGGGTGATTCGTGCAACCGGAAAAACAGAATACGAGCGAGGAACATCGACAGGGTCTGGATAGATGGATGAACACTCGCACCCGGTGCCATGTGGTTGTACGCACGATGAGACCGAGACAGACGAGCACATATTGCCAGCCTTTATTTCCGGTCGAGGGACTGCAAGGTTGATTCGGTGAACATGAACGCCCAGGAAGAATAAATAGAGCAACGAATGCGGAAAGAACGGATCCTAGAGAGAAGAAGACAGAGAGTGCGGTAACCAAATACTGCTTCCCTCTTGGCATGTGTTCCAGGAGCAAAGTACCGTCTGTCGGCATAGAACCCTGCAAAGCCACGCGTGTCAGTGCATATTTATAGGGTCTAACAGCAAACGCACGCCGACCGCGCTGCCGAGAAAGAACAAGAGTATGCAAAGGCTCCAAAACGATGTTGCAAACGATGCGAGCATGCCAAATATGGCAGTGAAAAAAAGCGTGGCGTTAAACGCAGCGCTGCGACCCACGAGGTCGGAGCAGGCCCCCCACCCAATAGCACCGATCATCATCCCCGCAAACATGGAAGATGACAGCGTCCCGATGTAGTTGTCAGGGACTACAAGTATTAGTGGGGAGGGAGTTAGCTATGCTGAGGGGAGGGTGTACCTGAGTAGTGTTGCTGCACGCGGGGGAGAATGATGGCGACAGCTTGAATCCACATCTGAGCGAACGAGTCAACGGCGCCGAGGGGTTTTTGTTGGTAAACTCACGTTGTCTGCCATCCAGCCTAGCGCGAAGAAAATGAGTCGAGACTATCTATAGAGTCGGTCGAACGGCTCACCGAATCCACATAATGACAAGAGTGTCCATTGATAGCTCCCTAAAGGGGGTAAAGATAAAGAAATCGTTGGTGAGAGACGGAGCACATACCCATTCCAATGCGGTCTATGGTCTTGTCTAGCGGTGTTCTGCCATCGTATTCGTCGTCGTCGTCTGCGAAATCGTCCAAGATTGGAACATCGTCGTCAATGTCGTGCATGATGGTGGATGTCCAGAAACCAGATGCACGGGGGGAAATGGAAGCCATATACAGAGCCGTGTGGAGCAGTAAAAGTCTGCTGACAGGATTTGGCGCTAAGATCGTGCGACTCAATTCGGCTAGTCTCAGTCTAAATACCGAACGTTCATATAACGCTATACCGAGGAAGGTCCTCCTCAATAGTACTCCGTGGGCCATTCAAGCTCCCTACGTGACCGTCCAGCTTCCACCCCCACTCGTTTGCGGGCAACCACTTGAAGAAGCCTCCCCCAAAGTTGACCGTGAACGCGTTCTCCCCGTCAACACCTATCGCAGCATACACGTCGTGACTCGGTTCGTGATCAGCGCCGACGTACAGCCCCTTGAACGCATCCGGTACGAGGCGATGACCGTTCAACGTGAAGAACAAGGTGCCGCCGGTACCGAACTCGTAGCCGCATCCGATCGTGTCGCCAGCCATCGGAGGTCGACCACCGACAGCCTCCCAAAAGCCAGACTCCTGACCCCCGTCCGGGTTCTCGTAAAACTTGCGCATGTCGTCCAGATGCAGGGCGGCACTCAACCTGTGCCATCCCGGCAGCCTAAAGTGTGGGTACGGCCGACACACGGTGCCTGTTAAGAAAAGACGGTTGAGCTGCGCATGTCACGATGGAGTGGTGGTATCGAGACCTAGCGCGATGACTCCGTTCATCTTGTGCACGGTCAACTCGAAATAGACGCCCCTCTGACGATAGTAGAGACCGCTGATCAAGGGGAGAGTGCTGGTCAGGCAACAGTCTTGGCACGCCTCGGTCGTCTCGACGCGCGTGACAACGCCCGTACCGGTGTGCGACTTGCTCTGGTTGTGTATCGTGCCCTGAAAGGTGTGTCGATGGACAAAGGACGGATCGGTGCGATGAAACTCGAGTTCCCATGCGTTGCAACCCTCGCTGGCGATTCGCTCGACGTCGTACGAGGGCAAAAGTCGACAAGGCTGAACTGGATGTTGCCTGCAGAACGCATGTCCCCTGTCGCAGTCCTCCTCGGACGCTTCGTTGAATCGTCCGTGCGCAAACGACACCTCTGCTGCAGCCGTCCAACCAGGCAAAGACGGCGATTCCATTCTAACACAGAGATTGATTAATTTGATTTCGAGGTCGAAGATACCACGGCCCTCCAGGCACCCCTGGACCCCGGTAGACCCAGCACTGATGTGACAATAAAAATAAAATAAAATATAATTTTACCTCTCCGGGACTAGTGCAAGCAAACAAAAATAAATACAGAATAACCTGGCTTGTCCTCCGTCTACCATGTCCGCGTCCCCATACTACTCCGCTGGCCCTTCCTCGACGTCCCTCCCCTTCACCACCACCAAACTACCCACCAAACCAAAACCAGTCAATGTCTTTTCCAACGACGGCTCCTTTCTCGAACGTTTCCAGCGAAACCAACAAGTGAGCAAACCCCCACTCTGCGAAACAGAAAATTGACGTGGACGTGCAGGAAGAACAAGATAGACGCAAGGCCGAAGAAGCACTCTCCAAGTCGGTCTCTTCCCACCTCTCCTCCATACATTGACCCCTCGACCGATACAGGAAGGAACAGTTTGCAGACAGATTTGTACGCACCTTTTTTTTCCTCGTCGATTCACACCATCTTATACACACACACCCACACAGAAAAACAGGGGCAAACGTCCACCTGATTCTCCCCGCACAGATCTCGATTTTACCAACCCTGCCAAGAAACCCAAACGCGACGGTATACCAGGTCGGTGTTCGCCTTGGCGATGCTGCTTCATCATGATCATTCCTCACACCCTCGACGTCTAGATGCGCGATAACGGACACCGAGCACCCATCGACCAAGTCATCCCCATGTCCTTATCCTACCCAGCCCAGGCCCCATCATAGTAAGCGAATCCTCCCTTGTTTCGTCTCGCGTGTATTTGGTCGTACAGATCACTGACGGCTTAGCGGAAACTAGTTTTTTTTTTGTTCTCTTAATAGGTACAGAGTAGCTCATTTATATATACCACTCCGCCTAATAAGATGTCGAACCAACATAAGTTATAAGAGACATAATTCGATACACACGGCCGTGTTTTCAACTACAAGAGCCGAGACGAGAGACCCGCAATACAAGTACAAGTGACATTTTTTATGCTTGGGCCTCGAGCACCCGATACACCTACACCCGTCCTTGTCAATCACCCCCACTCCAACGCGCATATCATATCAACTCACCTTGACATGCCCGCTCTTCAGATCCTCCAACCGATAACTGACGCTCTCCACCGTCTGCGTCGCCCTCGGTGTCAGCACACCGTTCTTCATGCGGACCAGCCGCCAAAACACGGACATGGAACGCGTCCAACTCACCTGTTGCCCAACGTGCTGGTTAGCCTGCCACACCTTTACCTTGCTCTTCTTCGCCTCGACCTCGTGCACGACGCCGACGAGCGCGCCGTCGACAGTCCGCGTGTACGCCGCCAGACCCTTGTGCCCCTTGAACCGCGCGTCCCAGAGCGCGATCACGTCCCCGGGCATGATGTCCGACACGCGTCGTTGCACCGCGTTCCCCGTCTGCACGTACACGACGTGGCCCCACTCGTCGGTACCGTCAGCACTCTCGCCGCTGCCGCTGGTGTCTGTGGGGCACAGCACCCCCGGCACCTGCGCCAACACGGCACGTACGAACCCCGCGTGCGAACCGTCGCCCACGAGCGCCCGTTTCGATTTCTCAAAGAGCACCCTCGCGGCCTCGACCACGCGCACGCCCGTCTTGCCCCAGATCGCCATCAGCTCGTCGTTGGTCAGCGGTGGTTGCTGGTCGAGACTCTTTCGACCCGAACCAGACCCAATGCCTGAGCCCGAGCCCGAGCCCGACACAGAGCCAGAACCCACGCCCGTCCCAGTCCCAGTCGCGGACACGGATCTAAATCCAGACCCAGACGACGGCAATCCAGCCACCACCTTGACAGACACGCTTCGCGACGACGACGACAACGACGGTGACGATGCAGGCAGCATGCCATGCATCCCCACCGTCGAGTCCTCCAAAGCCTCAGATGCCTCACCAAACGCGACGCCCTGCGGGATCGACGGCAGCTCCCACTGCGCACTGCTCGACAGCGCCTCGGGCGCGTCGATTGCAGACGGGGGCGGTACGGCAGGCAACGGCGGGATCACGCGCGTCGATCCACCGCGTGATAGCCTGCTTCGCGGGGGTGGCAGCGCAGGCGGTACGCCTTCCTGCGCCTGGTCGTCGTGCTCTGCATCCTCGGCCTCGACGAGGACATACTCGGACGATGGACGGAGAGCGCTCTCGACCGAGCCGCGCGTCTCGCCCACAACCGACTCTCCCAGCGATGCCTGGCGCGAACTGGTCGACACGGTCGCACTCGGCCGTCGCCCCAACAGGATCGCCGGAATGGGCCAGACAGACGGTGGGGAACGTGACCTCATGCGCGGCGGTGGCGTCGGCAGCGCCTCCCTAGACGGCGGGCTCTGCGCCTCGGCCTCGTCGCCGGCCTGCGCTGCGTCGATCGGCGGTGGCGGTTTTCGAGTAGGCACGGGCCTATGCAGAGGCGCGGGGACGGGCACGGGCGGCACGGCGTCCTCGCTCTCGCTCTCCTCGTGCCTCGACACGACGCGTCCGGCCGGTAACCCCGCAGGAGGCGGGAGCATCCCGATCCGCATGCCCCCCATGCCCGCCAACTTGGCCGCGATCCGCTGCTTCCGCGCACCATCGTCTTCCTCCCCGTCCTGTTCCTCCACCACCCCCTGAGCGCCCTCATGTTCCCTGGCCTCTTCGTCGTCCACATCATCGGGTGGGATAGACGTCGGTGGCGGCGCGGCAGGCAGCGGAGGTCGAGAGAGCGGGTTCATCATAGGCGGCCCTCCAAACCGGATCCCCCCCAAACGCGCCATCCGTTCCGCAATCGCACGCCGGCGCGCCCCTTCTTCGCCCTCGGGGCTCTCTGGTCGCGGTGTCACGTTCTCCACGTTGTCTTCTTCTGCCACATCTGCTTCTGCTTCTTCTGGACATCACATGGTGGTCAAGAACGGTAACCCTAAAAACATCACACAAGACCCACCTTGTGCGCGCGCCTCGGGTTCCTGGACGGTTATCATTGTGATGATCGGGGGCGTGTCTGGCCTACGACTAACTGGCCGAAGTGAGATCGGCACGGGTGGCGGCGAAGACGACGTTCCCCCAGCACCGTCCGCCACACGCATGCTACTCGCGCGTCTTGGAGGGGGTAACGTAGACCGCCTAGGAGGCGGCGGCGGCGGCGACGACAGGGTTTCCAGTGACGACTCTGTCATCATCATCGAACCTGCCACATGCGCCGATCAGCCACGTACTGTCAAATCACGCGACGTTTCTGGCACGCACCACTCCGACCAGGCGGGGGAACAGGCCGAGGCGGGATATCCGGGGACGGCGGGCACTCCTGTTCATCCACCCTTAGCGCGTGCACATGCGATGGCGTCTTTGAGGGTGGCGGCGATATCGGGGGTGAGGATGGCGGCGTGGGCTTGGACCGGAGATTCACGGGAGGGGGGGGAATGGGTCGAGTTCTGCGCGGGGGTGGCATGTCGTCCGTCAGGGGGTCTGCCTCGTCCCTGGAGCGCTCGATTTCAGCTGTTGTACCGTGTGCCGGCGCATCGTCTGTATCTCCTCTTAATCTGCGATCGTGGGCGTCCGCATCGAGCGGGTCTGTGCCTGAGAAGTCGTAACCGTCGGCATTTAGTGTGGAAGCGGTGCCTTGTGTCTGTCGGGTAACGCTATCGACCGAATCGTGTCCGATTGGTTCGTCTTGACAGATTGCCGGAGTACGCAATGGATGTCCGCGTTGCCCTTCGGTGTCCGAGGCTGGGTATTCCCCTGTCCCCCAAAATCGAGGGAAAAGAAAAGAAAAAAAAGTATACATTAATACCTACGACACTATACGACAAAAAAGGGGAGGGGGAAGAAATCAAGATTCACCATCAAAATGGGGTGACACACGACCGTCTTCGTCATGTTCGACGGTCTGAACGTCGTCATGTCTTGGTGGACCCACTGGTGGGGAGGGGACGGTGACGCCATATTCCTCTGTATCCACATTGGCTTCGTCTTCGACATCAAGAAGTGCTTCAGAAGGCACTGGAGCTGGCTCGTCCGAGAATCGGATTGGAGGAGGGCTCCCAGCAAGGGGGGCTGCAACAGGCCCATGCCCCTTTTCCTCCAGGGCTTGCTCCAAATATTCCTGCTCACCGGCAGCCGTGTGCATCGGCTCTTGTGCTACATGGCTTTCAGTACCCTCTACGAGCTCCTCTTCCGTTTCCTGTCCTCGAGGTACCTCGGCAGGTTGGTGAAATGCCGGTGGGGGTGCGAGAGGGGATGTCGGATGCGGTTGAGTACCTGCCGTGACGTCCGGGCCATTGTCACGAGAGAGCTCCACATCGGCAATCTCCTGTTGCGAATCTCCGGTGGTCAGGGATTCATCGCGGGGGGGTTCATTGCCAATAGGAGTAGACTGGGCATCTGCCTCTTCCACGGGAGGCTCTGGTAGGGCAGTTGCGGGTGCATTCTTGGAAGCTTTCTTGCGAGGAGGTGCAGCCCTGCGTGGACCTGCAGGTACAGGCATTGAAGCTGGAGTGCGCGAGGGCACTGGTGGCTCATCTTTGTGGTCTGAACGAGATGAGAAGTAAATGAGGTGGGATAAAGTGAACACACCTGAGTCTACAACGACATCGGGGAATGTGGCGAGGTCATGAGGAGGCAACGTTGCCAAATCTTATGCAGATACCATCGTAAGCCATCGTGGATGGAGCATCAACAGTGATCGCACCTTGGTCCGATTCCCTGGCCACGGCTGGATGGTCAGCATGCCCCTCGTCCTTGAGCTCGGGTGTAGGTTCTTGTTTGCGAACGACTGGTTTGGGAGCAAAGACGGGCGGCGCCATTCCGAACCTAGCGCCACCTAGACGGGCCATGCGAGCAGCGATGGCTGCTCTGCGCTGTTTCTCCTCTTCTTCCGGGTCTGGATCTGTGCCATCGCCCTCCTGTGGACTCACATCAGTGTCACGATGTTGGGTGTCTGCGGCAGGGCTCGCGATGGGTCTGGGTGGAGGGGACCTCGAGGAATCACGGGCAGTAGGATCTGAGCTGGGTTCGTCTTCCTGGGACGCAGCTGGGACTGATGGAGGGGGCTTCCATTTCGGCTTGTCCACGTTGGGCTTGGGAGCGACTGGGGGCGGTGGACCACCAAATCCACCTTTTCCCTGAAGGGCAGCCATGCGTTCCTTGAGGGAACCACCACGACCGATGCTCTCCATCGCATCTGAGGCGGACATGCCGCCCTTGCGCTCGCTCGACTGCACGTTGTTGTCGGCTGGCGCAGGGGGAGATGGTGCTCTGGGTTTCCATTGAACGTTGGTTGGTTTCGGACGGGGAGGAGGACCGGGAGCGGACGAGGAGGAGGTCGTTCCCTTGTTCTCGAACGCAGCGATTCTGTCACGAAGAGAGCCAGGCTTTGGTTTTGGTGGTTGATCAGACATGTTGGATGGCGAGCAAGGCGTGCTCGACATGAGCCATAATACGATTCTCACGGTCATTAGTACTACGAATTACCGAGACTGACTAGTTTTCACGCCATTGATATCCACAGCCAGCACATCTGCAAGAAAAAACGGGGTGAGACATTTCTTGAGCAGAACGGGAGCAAACCCGTGTAATACCGGTAGACTGGGCGCGTGTCAGATCATGTTCACACGACGGTCAAGGACGTACAGGTAGTCATTGGCTCATCGGCAGACCTGATCTGCAGCTGGTAAAAGTAGGCCCTGCGATGATTGCATTTGTCGCACATCGCTGCAGAACAAAAGCATGAGCGAGAATTCAGCCGAGACATGCCCAACACGCCCACCGTCCGTCGCGTCGGCGTGTTTCCACATCTCGTCCCCACCCAGAACGTCATCGACCGCCTTACGCTTCATTCTCGTGCGCGACGTCATCTGCGAGCTCATGAGCAAACATGCGACGAGAAAGGTGGAAACGACGCGCCTGCTTGGAGATGGGAAACTCGTAGGCACAGGTGTTGCAAGCCCATTTGTTGAACCCCGTCTCTGATGAAATCACCAACAGATTTGCGCATGTCGGGCAAAAGAGCATCACTTCACTACGGATTTGGAACTCAACCGTACTTGATTTGGGTCGATGAAGCCCCTAAAGATAATCTCATTACTACCTGATATCTAAAGGCTTCGATAGCCCATATCATCCAGCTAATACCTTGATCAGTCCGAGCAACGACGTGCGAGATGTTCATCCCGACCGTTTTCGCTGCTCAGACTGAGGGTGCGGATACTCCTCCTACCTGCGTTTTCTCTCACTTCACGCTCCAATCCAATGTCTGCGTCGGTGACTTGGTTGTAATCGTCGGTACGTTTGTGCCACCTTCTTCCCGTCTCTATGCACGGCGTGACTTCGTTTCACAGCATGCGGCGTCGCTGGCGTCGGATGGCTCTTATGGAGCATCCACGCCATTCGCAAGATGCGCAACGAATTCCCCTTCAACTACAATCCTGACAACGACGTCTTTGGTGAGTCAACCAAGCCTGGTGATATTCCCATTCCAGTCGGCGAGGGTTCCAGGCTCAGTCCTCCAGAGCGCGTTTGGGTCGAGGAAGAGGTTCACCACCAGACCCCTATCTTGAACCAAGACGAGGAGTCTGCGGCTGTATTTCCTGCGCTGGCAGTGCCCCCACCTGCAGTAGGTCAGTCGCAGAAGTCCTCGCGCCGTGCAAGTCGTCATGGATCGCTCGTTCGTGGGCCTTACATTGAGTGATATGATTATGCGATGGATCACGGTCATACACAGATTCAGCATCAGACCAGCCGTTCTCGTCCCGCGAGTTCAACAATGCAAATGATGGTTACACGAGGAATACCAACTCCTCGGGAGGTCTGCCTGCGAAGGGTTTCAACGGTGATTACCGTCGGCCGTCGACGAAACGCACGAGTGAGCCCGTGACGTACTGTGCATACTAAGGACTAAGGGTCTCTCGTGTGTTTTCCATGTACTTACATGCTCTGCTGGACCCTGTCCGTTATCGCAGTCATTACTTAATGTATACCGTATACGGTCTAATGGTCATCTCGACTATAATCCCCAGTCTGAATCTTGTTATCAATCATGATCAGTTGTGTTACTGGTCAGGAACTGTCCAATGAATGAATGATGTGACATGTCACATCCACGCTCCACACGCAACCGCCGGGTACGTCACAACCGGAACATGACATGTTACAGGGCTACTAACTAAACCGTTTCACTTGCCAGCATCATGCATCATGGACCCAGCCTACTACTAATTTACTGAGACACGTGTGTGTGTCGGATATTGGGCTGATCAGGGGAGGTGTCGATGCAAAGTTATACTGCCAAAACCCGAGCAATCATGCTAAACTTCAGGCTGTACGCTACTGGACGCGAGCAGGTGCATACGTGGCAACCAACCCCCCCATGCCACCTCGAGAACCTCCATTTGGTTAATTGACACACTAATGCCCTCAGAATGCGATCTAGGTGATTGTGCGATGATGAAACCTTGCCCGGTATTCAAAATCCGTGGTGTCACGATCACGCGTAACCACTTGTTTAGACCCATCTTGTATATAAGCCCTGGTCTGCTACTCCTGAGTTTTCGGCACCCTTCTCGCCTCAGAGTCGCTTACCGCCATGTCCTCCATTTCGTTTTCCAGTCGTCTCTCCAGGCGAGAGGCAACCGGGGAGGTCCTTTGTTTTCCGTATCCTCTTCTTCCACTCGATGCTCATCCCAACCACAGGGCGGCCTTATCTCAGGAACAAACCCTGCCGCTTTCACGGAGAACGATCCACTCAGATTATGGATCATCCAAGTCGGTACGTCGTCCCAACCGACCATGTCCTCGCCGCCCTCAACGCGCGCGTTAGGCATCATCATCGTGATGGCCCAGCTACTCTCTCTCGCCCTCCGCAAGCTCCGGCAGCCCAAAGTCATCGCCGAAGTGCTCGGCGGGATCCTCTTAGGTATTCTATTCTCGTCCCAGTCTCTGCCCACTCCAACCTCTTTTTGTTCCGTCAGGGCCGACCGCGTTTGGAAGGATACCAGGCTTCACTGACAGTATCTTTCCTCCTGTCTCACTCCCGTACCTGTCCCTCGTGGCCAACATCGGTCTATGTCTCTTCCTCTTCCTCGTCGGTCTCGAGATCGACACTAGCGTCGTCGTGCGCAATGCACGCATGTCCGTCATCGTCTCGTTGGCAGGCATTGCACTCCCATTTGGTCTCGGTGCTGCCCTCTCCATCCCCCTCTACCACCACTTTATCGACCCTTCTGTACACTTTTCCTACTTTATGCTCTTCACTGGTGTCGCATACTCGATCACGGCATTTCCTGTTCTGTGTCGCATCCTCACAGAACTCAAGTTGCTCGATACGCACGTCGGCATCATCGTCCTCTCCGCTGGTGTCGGCAACGACATTATTGGTTGGACGTTGCTCGCCCTCAGCGTCGCCCTCGTTAACGCTGGCTCTGGCCTGGTCGCGTTGTGGATCCTGCTCATCTGCATCGCCTTCACCATCTTTCTCTTGTTCCCTGTAAAATTCGTCATGCGCTGGTTGGCGCGCAAGACAGGCAGCATCGAGAATGGGCCTACCATGTTTTACATGACTGTCGTCATGATTCTCGTCTGGGCCTGTGCTTTCTTCACGGACAGCATCGGGGTCAACGCCATCTTTGGTACGTCCACGGAGCACCCTTTTTTTTTTGGTTCGCAAACCCTATATGACGTGTCCGCAGGTGCGTTCCTCGCCGGCATCGTGGTCCCACGCGAAGGTGGCCTCGCCATCACCCTCACGGAGAAACTGGAGGACATGGTCTCCATCGTGTTCCTGCCGCTCGTACGTAATTTCGTTCTGATCGCACTATATTCGCGCTCAGCCGAGATCGCATCAAGTACTTTACGTTGTCCGGTCTGAACACGAATCTCGGCTTGCTTGACAATGGTATGCTGTCTGTCAATGCCTTTGGCGTCGTTGACACGGATGTCAGGCATCACCTGGGCCTTTACCATTGCCATCATCGTGCTCTCCTTTGTTGGTAAATTTGGCGGATGCATGATCGCATCTAGGGTTGCTGGTTATGGCTGGCGTGAATCCAGCACGGTGGGTGCACTGATGAGTTGCAAAGGGTCGGTCGATCGTGTACTCGTACCACGTCCCTCCCCAGGGCTGATCTAGATTTGGCAGATTGGTCGAGCTGATCGTCCTCAACGTGGGCCTGCAGGCCGGCATTCTGTCGCAGAGGGTCTTTTCCATGTTTATCCTCGAGGCGCTCACGCTGACGTTCATGACCACGCCGCTTGTCATGGCGCTCTACCCGCCCGAGCGCCGCGTGCGGGTCGGCGAAGAGGCACTCGGGTATAGCCACGAACGTGGACGAGATGACGAGAAGGTGTCCATCATCAACGAAGACCAGCCCTGGCGGCACCGGTTCACGGTCGTCCTCGACAAGCTCGACCACATACCCGGTGCGATGGCGCTCACGCAACTCGTTCTCCCGCCGCGCAGTCCGCCATCGGACATCATGTCCACGACGACGAAAACGGAAGGCACGGAGAAGCACAAGATGCCCGAAGTGAGCGTGGAAGCGCTGCAGCTGATCGAGCTGTCGGATCGGACGTCAGCCATGATGAAATCATCGGCCGCGGACAGCCTGCTCCACACGGACCCCGTGCTTGGGATATTCCGCATGTTTGGCGAGCTCAACGAGCTGGCGATCACGACGTCGTTGTCGGTCGTGCCCTACGACGATCTTGCGGATAGCGTGGCGCAGCATGCGCAGAGACATGGGTCGCACCTCGTGTTGCTCCCGTGGGTGCCCCCCACGGCGCCTGCACACGCCGATACGTCCGACACGGCGACGGTCGCGAGCAGCACGACGCCCGCACGAGCGACGAAGGGCGACCACAACCCGTTTGACGTCATCTTTGGGAGCGTCGCTACTACCGACAAGTCGGCCTCGGCCGTACACGCGCAGTTTGTGCGGGGCGTGTTTGCGCAGAGCAAGACGGACGTGGCGCTCTTCATCGACGCGGGCGACCGGCTGGGCGCGCGCGTCGGTGCGTTTGTGCATGTGTTTTTCCCGTTTTTCGGGGGGCCAGACGACCGGCTTGCGCTTGCGTTTGTGGTGCAGCTATGTTTGAACCCGAGGATGACGGCGACGGCGGTGCGGATGGTGAAGCGGGACGTGATGGACGGGAGCGAGGTGGAACGACCGTCTGCGGCGTACGTCGAGGAGAAGAGTAAAGGGGATGGACTGCTGCATCCACGCGGCGACGGCCCCACCGTGACCTCGGTACGTCCCTCGCGTGTGCGCTCGTGATTGGCACCAACTCACTCCACACCCCACCCCCACCCCCACCCCCACTCCCAAACACGTAGTCGATCGGCATGCACGATACCATCTACGTCCGGCCGACGACCCAGACCCGCCACCAGTCCGACACGGCGGACAACTTTACATGGTCCAAGTACGCCCACCCGCTCGACGCGAAGCAGACGGACCCGACGGCGACGGCGGGTACCAACGCGGCGCTGCGGCACGCACTCGCGCGGATCCATTTCACGGAGGCGCAATCGGTCGCGCCGGTGCATGCGGCGCTGAGGGAGGCGCGCGCGCTGCGGGAGACGTCGTCGAGGCTGCTCATCGTTGTGGGGCGGTCGAGACGGATGGCCAAAGAGAGCCATCATGCGGAGATGCGGCGGTTGTTGGAGACGCATCGGACGGGGATGGGTGTGGAGGGGATGAGGCGGACGATTGGGGACGTTGGGACGGCGATGGTGTTGGGTGGGTCTGCGAGCGCGGTGGTGGTGTTGCAGGCTGCCGACGTTGTGTAGGAAGGAGGAGGAAAGGATCATCTTCAAAAAGCAAGAGAGACGCGATCATTTATGGATCTGATAGTCATACTACAATCCGATTGTTTTTTTTTTTCTTTTTTAATATTTAGGCAATTTTATTTCGCTCGTGATGATACAAGAAAAAGAGGGGTCACGTCTTTGGTTCCTTGCGCTTCTTTTCCTTTTTCTGCTTGACGGGGCCGTCCTGCACGGGTAGTCGGCGACCACGGACAGCGAGGGAAAAAAAAAAAGGGGGGGGGGACGTACCACCGCCTTGTCTGCCTGTTTCTTCGCCGCCTTGGCAGCCTTTTTGAGCGCCTTTTTCTCCTCCTTGGAGAGCTTGACTTTTTTGACGGCCGGTGCATCGTCGTCCGAGTCTACATCGGGTTCCACGTCGTCGTCCACGTCCATCGCTTCGCTCGCCCGTCGTTTCTTGCGTGTCTTGTCGTCTTGTTCTTGGACCTTGGCTTTCTCTTTGCCCTTGTCCTTGTCCTTGCTCTTGTGCTCCTTGTCCTTGCGCTTGCTCTTGTCCTTTTCCTTGTCCTTTTCCTTGCGCTTGTCCTTGTCCTTGCCCTTATGCTTGTCTTTGTGCTTGTGCTTCTTGGGCGGCGACACCTCGATCAGGGGTAACACGGGCTCCTCGTCCATCTCTACATCCCCCTCCCCCTCCCCTTCCTCGTCGCTCTCGTCGTCCTCCATCTCAAGACTATCCAACACCCTCCGAATCGCATCCACGTTCCTACTTGGCGGCGCGCCCGTCTCGAAAAACGCCAAGCGCTCTTCGACCTGTGCGCGCAACGCAACGCCAAACTTGGGTGTCGGATTGTCTAGCAGAGCATAGATAAAGGGCGTCAGGCGCGCGCGCGGCACACAGGAAGGCATGGACGCACCGGTAAAACAGTCGATGCGGGACGCGATCGAACACTTGTTGGCCAGAAAACGGGATATGCGGCCCTTGTGCCGGGGGTCGGCGCGTCCGATAAAGGACGAGTGATAGAGAAGACCGTACTGGTCACGCGCGGGCGTGGTGAGCGTGAGTTCTAGAGAAAGAGAGAGGAGAAACACACTTTGGGCGTGTTACCCTTGGTCTTGAGTGCCCGAAAGAGGGCTTTTTCAGCACCGAGGATCTGGACGGTGGACGCGGGGTATTTGCTCAGGTTGGTCAGACTGCCTGCGTGGCTGATCAGCCGTGCGCCGATGCGTTCGCCGAGGAGTGCGGTCAACGAGGGCGCGACGAGGTTCATCTTTTCGGAGAGGTAGGCGACGAGGGATTTGCGGTAGTCGGCGATGGAGACGACGCGGGTAGCGAACGCGCTAATGTTGAGCGTGTCGAGGTCCGAGATGGAGGAGCCCATGGAGCCGCGGGCGGCGTCGAGGATGTTTTGTGCGAGGGTGGTGTTGTCGTCGAGGATGCTGGCTAGTTCGGGCAGATTCTCCTCTGTCAACCTGTCCTTGTCCCCGATGCAGTGCGCGAGGCGGGCATACTGATAATTGTCGGGTACGAGCTTGACGAGTTCCGGGAAATGATACCCGTACCACTCGCGGATGCGCATCGAGAACAGGTTGACGTCCTTGTCGAGTTGATCTAGAAGGGCGATGGCTTGAATGATCATATTGTCGACCCTGTTCACGTTGAATTTGAGTTTGGCGCGCGAGTAAGAGTGGCCGAGGCCGAGTTGGGCTTTGACGAGGTCGTTGGCGTCGAGGCCTTTGAGGAGACGGTGGGCGTGTTGGCGGATGCCGCGGAGGATTTCTTGGGCGTCTTCGGAGGCGTCGCATTTGATGCCCGTACCCTCTAGGATGGCGTTGGCGAGGGGGGCGTCGTGTACGATGAGCTTGACTTTGGAGGATTTCTTGCTGCTTTTGGCGAGGTTGAGTTCGAGGAGGGATTTCAAGTGGTCGCTGAGAATACCTAGGTTCGTCGTCGTCGTCGTTGTCTGATAAGTAAAATGAAAGCACGCACCTTCTGAGATATCATTGATGTTCTCGAGGGCGTCTGCGGCGCTCTTGAACGGGGAAAAGCTGAGGAGGGAGACCATCTTTGAAAACTTGGCGAGATCGTTGAGCGAGTCTTGGACGGCCTTGGTTTGTGCGCCGACGATGTCATGGAGTTTGACTTCGAAGATGGCGTAGCCGGAGGCGGTCTCGAACAGCGCGTGCGTCGCCATCGTTGGATGGTCTGTGCGCGGGTTGGACGTTGGTCAAGATGTGGCAGGACTCATTCATTTTGGATATGATTTCACACGGTGAACCTTCCACACCCACATTCTGGTCTATAGGATCTTTGCAAGCACAGGACCTGTACGTGCCATACATATTACTGACACAGCTATCGCCTATGAAACTATGAAATGGGGCTGTTATTCCGTTGACGCCGTGGCAATGTACCCACTGCGGCAGGTTGAAGCGCCCAGGTCCGGCAACTGCGGATAGAAGCGTACTGGAGTCAAGTCCACGACACATGACAAAGGACAGCAGGGACAAGCGTGTTGTTTCAGCGGCCATCAGCTCGTCCACGCAGCAAACGGCCTTGTGATTTGAACCAGGGTGAAATGTTTTTGTGCAGTCTCGGAGACTGGAGACTTGACATGACTCGAGTTTTTGCTGTGCGCCAATCTCTCCAAGATCACGTAACACGTGCCCCTTATTGGATGATCCTTATTGGGTGTATTTATACATGCTAAATGACGACCTCGTGTCGAGCCTCGAGGTCCCTTATAATCTCGCCTCGCCCCCCCCCCTCCCCCCCCTTTCCCTTGTCCGCTTACTTCTAGGTCAAGGCCCTTGACTTTGCGGGTCACCTGCGGTCTCCCTCCACCGCGCATACCCTCAGGTCAGGTCAGTCGACACTCCCTCATCGTCTTCGTTCTGCCACGATTCTCTTTTCTTCTACTTTACGATCATCATGTCCAAGCAACGTTCCACATCCGCGTTCGTCCCCAGCACTCCGAAGCTTCCATCCGTATCCCTCCCAGACGACCCATGCCGTCCAGTCACGAGAGCAGACTCCCGCAGACCACAGACACCCGCTATGGTCACCCCTTCCTCATCCAGGGCAAACCCCACTGCCGGTCAGCCCGCCATGCCCCTCAAGTCCATCCTCAAGGGTTCAAAAAACGCTCCCTCCACCGACTCGTACGAGAGCGAGAGCGAAATCTCTGCCGCCAAAAAGGCCACCCGCTCCCTCTACAACATCCCAAACGTGTTGCCCCCCGGATCGCGTCTGGGTAAGCGTGTGATCCATCATCCGTCATCCTTCCCCCTCTCTGGCCACTTTGTCTTTCTTCCCCTCTCGTCTTTTTTTTTACCTTATCTGATCGATGGTGGCAGTGCCTATGAAACAACCAGCCTTTGATCTTCACTGGCAATTGCTTCCCTACGATCCACAAAGATCGAAGCCGCGCATCCGCTTCGATATGGCATTTCCAGTCGATGACATCGCATTCCAAGACCGCACAAGGCTCTCCGCCGCACAGCTCGACAAGCCAGCCGTCAACGGCACCATGACCAAGATGCTCATCACCTTTGAGCAAGGCCGGTTTTCCTGGGAAGTGGACGTAAAGAACGCCCACGGCATCCGCTGTCGAGACATCTTCGAGGCGATATACAGCACCTTCAACGAGCAGCTCACTCGCGAGGAGCAGCGGCTCGTTCGCGATCCTCGCGCAGTCAACGAGGCTTTCCGATTGCGCTGCAAACTCGCTCGGGGTCTTCCAGAGGTCGAATGGTCTCTGGGCTGGAAGAGGGTCGACGTGCTCTTGCATCGCACCATCTTCTTGGGCCTGACCCAACCCAAGTCGGGTGGCGACTGGGTCCTCAATCTTGGTACTCTCTCATGATCCGACTTATCTATGCACTCTCCACGCATTCGGTACGTTGAAGCCTGTCATGGGAACGCCAAGCTCATGTCATTCAGGACTGGCTCCCACCACCTGCGCACGTTTATTTCTCATCCATCGATATCCACCGGCACAACCTCGCATACATGGCATCTTTTTTTCTTTTCGTCTGTGTTCATTTTTCGTCTCATATACCCCTCCATGGTCCTGTTACCCCTGCACTCGGTTATAAAGGGTATTGTATCGGTGTACTTGTCGTTTCGGTGGCCAGGGTGTCACCGCCAAGAGGCAGCACCATAGGCGCTCCACGCCTGCCTCGCCTCATACATATGTTTTTCCCCTCCAGACGCACGTCTGTATGCGGTTTATTTTTTAACAGAGGACAATGTATGTATGTGGATGTTGTCGTTTTTTCGCGTATCACGCGCTCCCCTTCATACCACTCATTGTCACACTACGTGTGTTTTTGTTTTCCATTCGAGCCATTCCAACAACATGTAGCCATTTGTTTTATTTTGAGGGAGCAACTGGGAAAATAAAAGGATGTATACCCCCAAAAGGCTGTGTGATACGTCGTGTGGCGTGCCAGAACACGATGAAGAAGGGGTAGGGGAAGATGCGAGAGGGAACAGGAAGGAAAAGCTCCACCGTGACCCTTCAAATGATAAGGATGACCCGCGCCACATTTGGAACACGGATCCCGGTTTGTTATCAGAGAAAGAAGCGCGCGGTGGGGTAGACCAAAAGGAAAAAAAAAGAAGGGGGGGGATATCCATGTTTGGGAAATCGGCCCACTTGCACCCGGGCCCGTGTCTAGTGTGTGTTTCCGCGTTTTTTTTTTTTCTGATACGTGCATGCACTTGATAATGATGATGATCATGAGGGTGATGCACCAAACATCAAACACGTTCCGAGGTGGACGAGGACCAGTCGTCGCGCAGCATACTAGCACGCTCGTACCGTATGTATCGTGCATTTAAAACGAAAACAAAGACGAGGAAGAAACGTCGACTGGAACGTGGCGTCCGTCAGATAGCATAGCATAGCATTCGATCGCGAAAGACGCAGCACGACTCGGACGTGTGACGGATGGTGGCACTTGATGGGATATGTATGCATCGTGTCGTTGGAGCTTGCTGATCCACGTTCCTTGCTCTTGTCTTTTTGACGTTTGGAGCAGAAATGGGGGGGAGTTGGGGTGGAGGTGTCAAGGCCACGCGGATGATGGCGTGTCCGTGCTGTATGATGATATGTGATGTGTATGTATCAGACGTTGCGGGCGATGCGCAAAGCAACTTGAAACGCATAGACCCAGGTCCCCCAGTCATCGACATCAAATGCGCGGGTCCCCACAATGGGGGCAGACGTTTCGAGTGTGGGACGTAGAACGGACCGAGCTGATGCCACGTTTTCATGATTGGGGGTAGACACGTTATTAACAAAGCGTGGCCATAACAAGGTGCGTGCTTTCAGGCTGCTGCGGGTGCTGAACGGGGGATGTATATGTCCGTCCCTTGTGAAGGGAAGGAGGCGCCCAGTCCAAGCGCCGTCGATAGGAAGGACCTTGCAAGGGTCGAGAGCAAGACCCTGGCGTGCGACCAAAGCAACACACTTTAGCAGCGGGTTCCTGTAGTCCACATGCCTTACGACAGGGAGCGGAACGGACGACGGACCGATAAATAGTCATCGGGCCGCGATTATTGAACCTAGTCCATAAACGACTCTAGATCGTATCCTATCACGCCCCACGCGCAGCTATGAATCGGGTCCTAAAGCTCTTCGGATGACACACGTTTGAATCCGCTCCGGAGCTAGACTGTTGCTGTAAAAAAGGGGGGGGAGGGAGGGGGGGCTTCTTGAGCCACGCGTACGATAGTTTCCATATCACCTGCCGCGTGTCTGACTGGCGTTGAACGACTTGTCATGATCAAGTTATTCCGGACGGTACTCGCGTCAAGAAGTTCTTGGACAGAATCCGAAAGATAAGCTTTTTTGGACGACACCCTTGTCTCGATTTTGGGAGGCCGGTCCCGAGATAGAGGACGCTCGAAGGCATGCTGCGTGGCAAAGGGATGTCCTGGACTGCAACTGTGATTAACACGTACTAGATGGTTGTATTTGCACGAGATTGATATCGGAGATGGGTCTCGTGTGAACCTGCTGACAGTGGGGTTGAAACTATTGATTTGATTGCACATCGGACGTTGTCTTCTCCGCGTAGACGTGTGGCCTGCAAGTGAGATAAAGGCACATAGATCGATCCGCCGCCGCAAATGATATAACTCACAAAGTTGGACTGATAGATGCTCAAGAATATCCCTCCGCATACACGACCTTTTCCAGCACAGTCGCTGGCGCCCGTGTGCACCGCAACACCGTTGGCTGCGGACAGCCTGGAAAATGAAGAAAGGGAAGCCGAGTGCGCTCTTCCTGTTGTACTTGTGGCTGAAACATGCTGTACGACTAGATGGAGATTCACCGGCACTGTCAGCCAGCAGCGGTAATATCTGTTATTCTGATAAGACGCCTTTCGATATGCTGTATTCCATTATAGAATTCGTCGTACGAAGTCTCGAGGGTCTGGACCCTTGGCTGCGCCATCACGAACCTAACTCAATGATGTATTTTCAGTTCCAAGTCGAAAATACACCATTGGTTCTACCCAAGCGCGCTGAGTACCATACCTGGATCTCGGAGGCCGGACACAGCAAATGAGATCAGAATGGATTCATGCATTCTGCCGAACTTGAAGCGGATCGATCTCGGAGTGCTGGGACAGGATTCACAGCCACCCCTGTACTCGTGTGGATCCACCGTGACGGTACCGAGCAGGCTAAACATAAGTAACTACAGCACAAAGGACTATCCGGGAACCCAAAGATGGACCGGTAAGTTGTCCGTCGATACCACACGCCCGTCATTCCATTCAACCACTAGAACCACTAAGCCTAACGTCACCCCTGTGCTGAAAGAAAGGCAAGGACAAGAACACTCGAGAATGATATCAATTCGTTACCTCTTCAAGTAGCGTATGGTTTTTGAAGCGCTTCTAGGTACCCATCTCGTTGAGCTCCAACATTAGGTGCTTGTCCTTGACCACCTCAAAGTTCCCGAGCGCCTCTCCTTCAAGGTTTTCTTTCACCCCATCCACCCGCGTTGACGCCACGATGATCAACTGACATGGGATCCGTTGGATCCAATGATCCAGATTTGCACCGCTTCGATGGATCCTTGACCATATGCCACGGAGCATACCCGATGGCAGCATAAGCGAGCAGCGCGAAAAACGTCACAGGAACGATAGAATAGAGGTATATCAGCTTGCCCTTGTCCCACCCCACAGTAACAACGGAATGCGTCCCTTTGAGAGTCGACAGAGGTGGAGGACTACCACTCGCTCCGGTAGCAGTGGCAAAACCAGATCGGAGATACTAGATCTTCATCAGTGTTCGTCGCTTATCCCCGGAGATAAACGTTACCTACCGTCCCAAGAAGCTGGATGCAATCACGCCAATACAGTGCCAGATGCTAATATACAAATGTTCAGAAACGTGGCCACCACGTCGTAAAACACCTACCAATTCTATCAGCGAACCAGGATCCACGGATTCGCTCTTCTCCGGAGCCGCGGTAGCGGCCGCCATTGGGTAGAGGACTTCGCCGATCGTATTCAACGACACTCCTTGGGCGTTGCCCGAGAGGAAATGCATGGTTGCGGCCAAAAACAAGCTGAGGTTTCCATTTTGAGGAGCCGACAAGGAGGTGTTGGACATGGCAGTTGCATGTAAGATCCCGGAGGAGCCATAGGTAACACGAGACGTCGTCAGCTTGGGGGTGATTACACAAGTCGTCGGTTGCAAGAACGCATATTTTCCAACCCTCCGGAAGTTACATCTTCGTGAACCAATCTTAGTGACCTAGCCAGGGCAAAGGCAACGATCGTGCTTACTGAATGTGGACCAGTCAAACGCATTTTGCTCCACTGTGCAAGGGCAAATAAGAGAGTACATGATACCAGCCGTACTATCTTGTTGGTTCCCTTGGAATACGTAGGACTGGGACGTCCAATTTCCTTGAAATGGTTCGTTTCAACTCCGGTTTCAGAACGGAGGAAATCAACCTCACCTTCACTACAGGGCATGGTGCACGTATACAGCTCAAATGGGGTACTTCCACCGGAGCCGTCGGAAAGGGGAGTAGGTCCAGTGGCATTGATAGTCAGCGGGTCGGCCCGAAAGCACGTCACGTCCGCGGTAAGACCTTGTTGCTACACGGTGTAGTCGCTGTAAAGACCCCGAACCTGGGGAAATTGTAGTTGGGTTGGAACCGAGCCTGCGGCGAAAGTAAGCCCGGCCGTTTTCGGTTCGGACGATTGGTTTGAGAAGCCTGGTATAGCAGGAAGAACTCCACCTAACAATTGTGAGTAGCTCATAACAGGAAAACAGGACGCAAAAGATACCAGTCGAAACATTGTACGAGACTCCGTTAAAGCTCGCTAATCCTAATGTCAGTGCTCCGCATTGCCGCAGCGATCCCGCTCAAAAGTCCACTGCTGCTAAGGATTTGGGTAGAACTGCCTTGAACTATAGTCAAGTCAGCACCGATGTGACGCTTGGACTGATAATCAACCTTACTCTGAGCGCTCCCGGTCGACACTAGTTGTTCCCCCAGCTGCGAGTCGAGATGCTTACTACCAATATCAAGCTCCCCTCCGGTGCCATTGGCGTTCCATTTAAAAATCGTTGGAATTAGAAGGGTAGTCCAGCTTTGAAGCGATAAGGAAAGGCTGATAGGAAGTGAAGTGGAGCATACCATGACACCAGCAACTTTGCTAGTACGACCATACCAAGAGTGACCACAGTTGTGCGACGCCAACTGAGAGAAAAACCGCCCGTAGCAAGGTTGATTCCACAACTGAGTTCGATCAATGAAATAGGCTTATGCATGCGATGCCTCAATGCCTCCTTGAGAGCAACACCAAAGCAACTGCGAGGCGTGTCGTTGTATGCACTTCATGAGCGGTAGGAATGTCACGACCGTCCCGATGAGCGAAGTAAACAGAGTCGTCTCGACCATACCATGATACACAAACCAAAGGAAGGAAGAAGGAACTACCAGGGGGTTCTTCGTGTATATCGTGATGAAGACGGCCAATGCAAAAGCGAGAAAGATAGACTGCACCAGTCCAGCGCCAACGATGTAGAGAAAGTGGAGAGTTTCAGTCTCCGTGGTGAACGTTCACAAGCGAGTAGAGTCACTGAGAGCCAGTGCTGCCATTACAACTGTCCTCGGAAAATGAGTTCGCACAGGGAGCGGACTCGTTACGGGTTTTCCTCATGTCCTGCGCGCCGTTTGATTACCCATACCGCAAGCGAAAACGAGGCAAATACAGGATGGATAGCAGGAAGTTGAAAGGGGATGTGTGTTAGCGAAGACTCGTGGACATCTTGCATGCTTCGGCGTCACACCGAGAATTATCAATGCTTCTGAACCTAGAATCGCTCAAGTACCACATTGACTGAAGCGTCGGCAGTACAAAATGGGATGCCTCGCCTCGACACGCCTATGAAATCATGGCCGAATGGAGCGGCTTGATCTTGTGTGGCGTGTAGTCGGGAAGGGGTAAAATCAGCATGGGACAACCAAATTTGTAAATTGAGCAGAAATGTATGGGCGTTAAATGACTCACCGTGATCAAACTCACACAACGTGTTAGATTGTTTGGTTCGAGTGCGCATGAGAAAAGCCTGGCATGGTTACGTTGCGGTGAAGGGATCCTGCGGGGTGCGTATAATGCTACACAGAATTGCACTGCTTGGGATGCGAGATTTGGGGGTAAAAATAGGCACAAAGGACACTTGCTCACTCGAACTGAGAGGAGGAAAGCACAGGAGATAGTGTGTGCCACAAGACTGCAAACAATGAGCCCAAGGATGAACCGAGGAGCAACTGAGATATATAACGTACTCGGTAAGGCATCCCACATGAAGATCTGCACAAATAACTTTTTTTTTGTGGACAAAAAAAAGTTATTTGTGGAGATCTTCCGCCATATTCCACACGGTACAGCACATGTGAGGAGATAAAAGTGTTTTTTTTGCAAGAAGCTACAAAGTTCCGAGTCTCTCCTTGTAGTAGCTATGTTGCCGTACGTGTGTGATCTTGGAGCGAAGAATGCATGTTTTCATTGTCGTTATATAAGTGTGCCAGATCATGATGCATGATGTTGTACGTAGGCTGTTATCCGATGATAACAAAACTCCCAACTTTGACAGTCTGGCATGCTGTAGCTTCCGCGGCGAAGCTTGGGTAAATCTCGTGTAAATATAAAAAGAAGCCTTGAAATTAAGACCCAGCCTTGTGCATGTTTTGTTACAGTGATGTGGAATGCTTTATTTTCATTTTCCCATAGTAGTAGTGCCAGCCTGCAGAGTTGAAATCGGCTGGGGACCCTTGGACGGGCGGGATATGTAGCAAACGGTGAACAGGACAGAGAATCTTTTTGCTTCACGAGGCTAGTACATATGATGGGCAGCGACGTGAGAAATCTGCGTGGCGCCAAGTGCAAGAACAGACGGAATTGGACAGACCTGGGGGTTACAGTTTACTTGCTTCGAGATCGGAAATGCACAACGGATCTTGGGCCATGAACGACCATTGCGGACCCCAAAAGAGAAATGAAATCCGGGCAGAGTTTTCCCCGGAAGATGTGAATGCATAGACGGATCAAGGAATCGACATGTGTGAGACTATGGAACAAAGCCACCTTCGCTAATTATCAGTTAACATCCCATTCAAGCACTACTAGCGCCAGTGTCACCAGACTCAGAGCGCTGAGGGGAGAAAAAATAGAGTGAGAGACAGAATTGAACACACGATGTCATATCCTTACCTCTGTGGGCAGAGTACAGTTCTTGAAACGCTTGTATGGACCCCTCTGCTCGAGCTGCACCATCAAGTCCTCGTTGTCCGCGATACCCCGAGCGTCAAATCCACCAATTTTCTCTCCTTCCAAGTTTTGTTCCTCTTTTTCTCCGTGCACGCGTGTCGACGATGCCATGATCAGGTGGAGTGGATTCGTTGGATCAAATGTCGCATACTCGCAATGGGTCGTTTTAAGGTAGAGGATGTGCCACAGGGAGTAACCGATTGCGGCGTACGTGAGCAAAGCAAAAAACGTCACAGGGAGGACCGTATAGAGGTATGTCGGCTTGCGCTTGGACCATCCCATGGTCACAATGGTATGTGTTCCGTTGACAGTCGACGATGCATTAGATGGGATCGAGTTCAGAGGAGCAGAAAAGCCAGATCGGAGATACTAGGTCCTCATTAATGTCAGTTCCTTGCACCAACGGAAGTAAGCATGACCCACAGTCCCAAAGAATTCGATACCACCACGCCAATATTGTTCCTAATGATATATGAATTCCAGCACCGTAGTCACTTGGCAATGAACAACTCACTAATTCTCTTAACAAACGAGGATCCATGCGACCTCCGTTACTAAGGGACGTGTCGGTGGTCACTGCAATTGAGTACAGTGCATCGCCGATCGAATTCGACACTAAACCTTGGGAATTACTTGACTGGTAATTGATGATGGACGCCAAAAACAACGCAAGGTTACTGTGAGGAGAAAGCGTCGTGGAATTCATAACAATGGCATTCACGGAGCCGGAGGTGTAGGTGACCAGTGACGTTGTCAATTTTGGAGTGATTTCACAGGTTGTCGACTGCAAGAACGAATACTTGTAATTTCCTGCGGAAGTCACATCTGCATGACCAAAATTGAGTCCCCAGGCCGAAGTACAAGGGGCAGTTTTACTCACAGAATGTAGACCAATCCACGTCCGCGTTGGACTGCCCTAACGGGTATGGACAGACAAGAGTGGATAAGATACCAGTCGTGTTGGGTTGTTGGGTCTGCTGAATCACGTAGGACTGACTTGACGAAGTTCCTTGAAATTCCTGGTTTAATCACAATGCTGACATGGAGGAGATGAGACCGGCCTCACCTTGACTACAGGGCATGTAATACACGCGCGCCTCCAGCACGGCAGAAGTAAATCCAGTGAAGTTGGCGACAGGAAGTGGAGCAGGTGGAAGCTGAGAAATGGTCTGCGAATCAACCTGATGGCACGCCACGTCCGCGGTGAGTCCTTGTTGTACGATGGTGTAGTTGTCGAAAAGGGACGGGGAGTTAGGAAACTCTACATGAGTTGGAACAGAACCTCCAGCAAATCTGAGACCGACATTATCCGGTAGAACTGTTTGACTTGAGCCGAGGTAACCCGGTGCAAGGGGAAGAACACCACCTAGCAGCAATGAACCAATGACAGCAGGCAGAACAGAACAAATACGCACCAGTCGACACGTTGTACAAGACTCCGTTAAAAGTCACCACGCCTGATATGCCAAAGCTATTCTGAGCAGCAGCAATCCCACTTAGAAGACCATCATTATCGAGGATTTCAGTAGAATTGCCCTGAACTTCAATCAGGTTAGTATCGAAGTGATCGTCAAAAAAATAATAAATCTCACTCAATGCGCTCCCGCTCGATACAAGTTGTTGCCCTAGTTGTGAGTCGAAGTAGCTACTGCCGAGATCAAGCTCTTGTCCAGTGGTAGTGACATTGTTTGCCACAAGGGTTGGGGTCAGAAGGGTAGCCCAGCTTCAAGGAGATGAGAACAAGTCGATACAGCGTTAAGTGAGCCATACCTTGACACCAGCAACTTTGTCAGTCCGAACATGCCAAGTGTGACCAAGGTGGTGACTCTGTGGCGGAAACTGAAGAAGAATTCACCCTTAGCAAGAGCGATTCCACCAATGAGTTTGACCAATGGGATAGGCTTATGCATATAGTGCCTCCATGCTTCCTTGAGAGAGATAGAGAAGCAGCTGCGAGGCAATGAATCATTGTGTGATCCTTCAAGGCGGAGGAATAAACGTACGAAGTAGTCACCACTGTCAAGACTGTACCGATCAGCGTAACGACCAGTGTTGTCTCCGAGGGTCTCTCATACAAGAATTGCGAGACAGAGTAAGGAAGGAAGAGGGGTTTCTGTAGCAATACAGCAACAAGAAATCCCCATGCGAAGACGAGAAGGACAGTTTCCCCTACTCCAGCAAGTGCCAAGAGAAAAAGATGATAAGTTTCGGTCTGCATGGTAGGATCCCCCAAGCTTACGAGCGAGCTGGGGGGGAGTCTATACCGCCATTATAACTGGTCTAGAAGTAGCGGATGGTTCACACCAGGTGTGGTCTCGTTACAAATTTAGGTTTAGGTTTTCCTCGTGTACTGCGCGCCTTTCGACTTCCTGTGAGCGATAACGAGGATGAATGAAGGGTGTTTGTGAAGGGTCGTGGACGCCTTATGGAGCATATAGGCTCAGGTGTCGCTTCCGAAAAAATGGCTTTTGTTTCTCCCACAGCTTAATGAACCTCTGAAACGGGACAAGTTAGAAAAGCACGGGAACGTTGTCTGAGGCATACATAGGAAATGAATTACTTTTTGTTGGCTAAGTGAACTCTGCCACCATGCATACAACGCGCCAATGAAGGAAGTCGGCCTGATATAGGCTAGTGTGCGGAGACGAGGAAGCGGACGCGCGCGAGGGGTGGGAAGCATGTATCACAAAGAGAAGCGAAAGCTGCGAAACCGAAGTCCATCAGCGAACGTAATAAACCAACTCGGTAAGCACCGCAGAGGGAACTCGGGTGGGACGCCATTGGCAAGTTCTTGATAAAAAGTCAGTCTGAAGGTCCCATAGCATGTTAATTGGATTCCAGTGCCACACGAGAAATCCGGCGCGTCACACTTGTATTATGAGCCCATTTCCCGAAGCTGCAAATACACACTTGAACAACTTTCTCAGAGGCTCAGTAGCTAAACTCACCCATCAAGAAACTCATCTAGTACCTCGGCCGCCGCAACATCAACATTTAGACTGTGTCTTATCCAGTGCTTATTGGGGAGGCTGTATAACAGGGGGGAAACCGTACAAGGCCTCTCGAAATGATAGTCTTTGCTGGTGTGAGCTCATTTTAAGAATACGGCGCGTAAAGGTGATGCTTGCCAGATAAGTCCGGTGTGATAGACTCGGACTTGTTCATGAACTAGGCGCCAAAACGTGATAACGTCACACGTGTCCGCGAGGGGGTGAATACAGTGCCATGATTGACACAGGGGGAGGCAGCAAGAACTACTAGCACTCAGTGAGGGTGCCGAAGGGAAACCGATATTACGTACTCGATATGGAGCCGAAAAAGAAAAGCTGCGAACTTCGAACTTCTTTGATTGAATCCACCTCCGACCGTTGTTCAACGCCGCATGGTGGGGGGGCGATTCTGAAAATCTATATGTAGTTGTGCTTGATGTTGGGTGACTTACCGTAGCCTTTTAATCCGAGGAATAGAATTTTTTTGTCCAAAGATGGAAGGTTGCCGGTGTGCCGGTTCTCAAAGGGGATGGCTTGTTGCATCCCCCCTCTAATAAATTTTGTGCCAAAAATTGAAGTGCTCACTTACGATTTGGAGCAACCTCGACTTTCGACACGGTTCTTGCACTCAGCTGCATGTCAAAAATACGCAGCTCATCAGTCTCTGTGTGTCTCTGACAAGTCCGAATTTTCAAACCGTGCAAAGGTATCCATACATATTATATTCTCAACATGCTACAGGACATTTAGCCCAAATTTCAAGCCCCGATTTATTTTATTCCCAGACCAAAAGCCTACGGTAAGTCACCCAATATCGAGCGTCAATTGATGCAGTGGCGCACGCTATAATTTACATGGCTCATCGCGAAAGTTAGCGCCTCACGCGGGGTCTCTGCGAAGGGTCGATGATCTGCGCAAGCAGTAAGTAGTAATGCATAGTACATTTCAGGTCACCGGCCATCCATTGTCGTGAACTTGAAGCGAAATCTACTGCAAGACTTGCGAGAGAGCCAAATCGTTGCAAAGCTCCGCATCCACTGACTCAGGCTCGTCAGTCCAACTTCATTACAAATATCTCAAGCAGTAAGCCGCTTGGTGGAATAATTGCCAGTGTAAGTACTGACACTGGTCAATACATAGTTGGCCGGACTGGGACCCCCGAAGGGGGCCCAGTTCATAGTTAGTGTGCGAGGGATGGACCGACCCGGGCCATCGAGCCTGTTTGTGTCGCCCGTCGGACCCTCTCCGAGGATTAGGTCCGCACTAAGCTCGTGCTCGGGACGGTGCAACCGGGGACAGGTAGAGAGACGGGAAGGTGCGGTTTCGAGCCTGCGAAAGCTCTCGTCAGGGGGCTTCACCGCTACCCCGACCGTCATCCTTCTAGGACCGTGTAGGTGAACTCCCAGCTATAACACTCAGAGGGAGTAGGCAAAGGCAGCGACCAGGGTGGTGTGCATGCGCGACCCTCCGAGAGGCTGGTGACTTATGTATGGGTGAAGGCGGGTGGGGAGATAGGAGGCTTCTTATCAGCGATAAGCCAGTGCGACCAAGTGATGCACCACATCGGAACTAGCCGATGTGGATGTCCGCCCTCGCCATCCAAGGTGGACTCAACGAGTAGCACTAATGAAAGATAACGTTGGTTAATCCTTGCATTGCAAAATTTGATGATTCGATGGGACCACATTAATGCAGATCAAGCCACTGTCACGGTGGTGTAGCACTGCCTGACAACTATTTTTGTCCCAGCTGGGCCGTGCAATCCTGTCAAATCCAGCGTCAAGACTGCTTGCCCGTTAAGCGGGTTTAGCACCTCTCTCCCATCTCATACAAACCCATGTCATATGCTCATTCCTGACCTACATGGATTCAGCATCCCCGCAGGACGTTTACGCGAGATATCTAGTGTCGCGTCGTGGATACCCACTATGGACGCCAGAACCTAGCATGAGCCTTCCAGATGTTTATCGCCAGCAGGGACTCAAGATTGGGGATGTTGGTGTCGTTGTTCCTGAAGATGGGAGTTTCGACGTATTCTTTAACATATGCCTACCCGCTACGCATTCCCTTCATCGACCCACTGGTGTACCCAACGACTTTACCCCCATCAGGCTTGAAGATCGGGATATCGCAATTTTTCCAGAAGCCGAGTCTGCAGGGCGTATTATCTCGAGCCCCTCCGTGGCTAGGATTGGTGCACAGCTATCTAGTGAAACTACAAGGTGCGATCAAATTTCCTGTGCACCCGAACATGGTTGTTGACTGTTGCCTGTTGCATAAGTATTTCACAATCGGGTCCCTTGAATTACGAATTCACACTGTCATCTAAAGATGGCGCGCTTCTCATCCTTCCCGAGGGCGCTGAGCGTTACTATCTCAGAAACCAGCGTCCATTTTTAGAGGAAGCGATTAAGCATGCTGTCGATTGGTACAACTTCGCAGAAGATCGTCTTGGTCGGATTATTAGCCATGACTCGCTCTATCTGATTACCGGATTTTACAAAGCTTGCTCCTGGTCCTTGGCTTCATATCAACAGGCTTCCAGCATTGGTGGGGTCTATGCGCAGTTCAAGACTGTGCAAGTGGGTGGTGGTAACATCTCGAGGAGTTACACTTGGGAGGCTACGAATGCATTAGACTGGCGTATCGGACCCTCAGACCACTACTATAGTGGAATACCCAACCAGTCGGTATTCATACAGGGGTTTAAGATTGCTGTTCGAAGCAGCATTCTCGGCACAAAGCGGGTAAAAGTCAAGGCTGATGTGCCTGTTGTGCGTCCCTATCAAATCACGTTTTACAGTAGCTCAAGGCGGTCGAACACTGGAGCTAGGTCATCGTCTGGCCGGTTTGGTGCTTCATCTGCAAATGTCCCCAGAGAAACTGATGCTGACTCCAATACGGGTATATCAGAGGAAAGCTCTGATGGTAGCAGCGTCGTTGATGGTTCTGGTGAGGACATTTCTATCCAACATATTCCACAAGTACCCCAGGTATTTCCCGTGGCCGTTCTTGTATCTTGTGTTCAAGTGGTAACAAAGGGTTTCCAGCCATTTCACCCTTCTGATACTATTAATCGATACTTGTTACGATCGGTGGGTGTTGGATTACAAGAAGATTTTCTCGACACCTTTATCTCGTTAACTGACGCTTGATTCTAGCATCCGTCTGCTGAGATTGCCATTACTCATGACACCCAGTGGAGCACACTACTTGAAATTGTACGTCCTTAGGTTTTCCTCAATCTCTGACAAGTAACACGTTGTTACAGGACTTACTGAAACCCGAAGAACTAATGCAGGATGATCGCCTCGAGGAATTGGTACATAATATGTTGCCAGTATTTTGTGAAGGTGATGCCGTCGTATACTTCTTCGTCACTCTTCCTGACCTGCTCTTTAGGAGCGGTATACTTGCAAGATATTACATCGTAGGTCCAGTCCTTCCGTTGATGATCACCGTCTTGAAAACAGTTTATCTTCAGACTAAGTAACGAAATCGTTGATTTGCAACCGGGAATCTCGGCTCTTCTGCCCGAGGAGGATAATCCTCGTCCAAAACCTCTGTAAGGGTAACTTGCAGTGGTCCATGTCTGCTAGGTTAACAGGCGCTGGTATAGCTATGGGACTGTTGATTCCAAAAACGCTGGCGCTGCGTCCGCCAAGCTTCGGGAGGCACGGGATGTACCACCGACCCTCGAGACACAGCCATACAAACCACATGGAGTTAGATCATCCAGGGCTCACTCCTTTACTGGATCAGCAGCGCCCCATACGTCTGTTCCTGAAGGAAGCAAGAACATAAACGCGAGTGACATGGACAAGCAACCACCACCGAGCCGTTCCATCATGTCCAAGCAACGTCCCTCCTCATCGAGTTCAAGCTTTCCCCCGGACACCCCAAAGTTTTCCCGCCTAGCTCTCCCTGAGATATCATCCGAAGACCCAAAATCAACTACTGGATCGGCTCCCAAGCACCTGAAGTCCATTCTCAAGGGGAGTAAAAATGCCCAGCCCCATGCTTCATACGTAGGCGATGAGATGTCGATTATCAAAAAGATGGCTCGCTTTCACGTCCTTGATGCACTGCCACCTGGATCCCATCCTGGTGAGCACGGCGTGTCGTTCCGTTCATCTCAATCCACGTTCCTGATCAATGGTGGCAGTGCCAATGAAACCGCCTGTGTACGAGCTATACTGGATATTGCTTCCTTACGACCCACGACGATCGAGGAGACTTGTCCGTTTCGACGTGGCCTTCCCCATAGATGAAATAGTTCTCCAAGACTATGGTTTTCGAACGAAGCTTTCCGATGCTGAGCTGAACAAACCAGCGGCCAATGGCGCCATGACTAACATGCACATCGTGTTTCATCACGGACCGTTCCTGTGGGAGTTGGATATCCAGAACGCTTTTGAGATCCGCTGTCGAGATGTGTTTGAGGCAATATACAAGGCCTTTGACCAGCCGCTCGCCCCCGAGGAGCAGAAGTTCGTCCATGACCGCCAGATAGTGGAGGAAGCCTTTATACTGCGCTGCAGACTTGCTCGCGGCGATCCAAAGGTCGAGCGTTCCTTCGGATGGAAGAGGATCGACGTGGTATCGTATCAGACGATGTTCCTCGGCTTGACCCAACCGAAGTCTGGTGGCGACTGGGTGCTGAATCTTGGTACTCTTCCTCAGATCCCTGGCATGTCGTGATGACGAGCACGCAACGATTTACACGCATGCTCTCAGTCATCGATACAAAATATTGCTGAGCTCATTATTGGTACATAATATGATACAGACCTAACCTTCCGTATATGTTTCTGCTGATATCGATATTTATTCATCATGTTCTTCCCGGTTTCATCCTACACATTCATTTCACAGAGAAATTGTTTTGAAAAGGGCAAGGGCGTCAACGATCTGATCTGTGAAAAAAGCTCAACGTTTGATGAGTAGGCCATTGACGGACTGGTGGACTAGCAAAGAACCAATAATAGAGTCGAACACGACAAAAAGCGGCCTGATTGGACGCAAAGCGAGTAGTGCATGTTCCTCAAACCATGGCATGTTGACACATCCCGCGGTAAACACATTGACGAGTGACTTGTTTTACCCCGAGACGTCTCGTTTCGTCCCGTCATTGCATTGGTTTTGGACGCTTGGGACCACCGCCGGAAGTGAGATTGCCTGCGATACTAAAGTCAGGACGTCCAAATGTAAGCCGTTGCCAGTGGCTTACCCTGTCCGGCAAACCGTCACATTACCATCGCAGGTACTACAAGTTTCTTGCCCCCGCACGTCGTCGTCGCCCAATAGAACGTGGTCCAGTTTTCTCGTCTGTTTCTGCTTCCCGGCGCTTGGCTAGGGTGAGCATCCACCGGAAAATCAATCAACGCCCTACCGTGATGTTTAAATGTCGAGCTTTCTTCATCTGGGACCCAAAGCCAGTTCCAATGAGTTTTTTTCGACGAAGCGGCCGTGTGCCTTGCATCATTCATCTCCATTGACACTCGCATAGCCGTCGGCGGCATGGAAACAATCGTACGCAATCCAAGCCTGACAATCGTGAAATATGATAGAGTCTGGACTCGGACCACTTGGGGCGGAGATAGAAACTTGATAGGGAAGAACATCGCAACTTATCCGCGCTGCTTTACGCCGAAGGTCGTTTTGTGATTTTCCGGTTTTACTACGCTGTCAATTCTGGAAGACACGTATAACATGCATCATACTTGAGTCGGTTTCGAGCTTATTGTTTTAAGTTAACTCGAACCTCAGGCCTCAGGCCTCAGAACCTGTTGCATTTCGGAGTTTAGGCTATATATAACACACAATGACCCGGCAGTGTCTCCGTAACACCAGTGCATATTATTGACCGCACAGCGCTGCCTGGAGTCGCCTGTCATTCAGGAAGGCTCAGTTCTGAGAGGCGTAACCTTGGAAACCAGACATTCAATTTGTCAGTATTCAATACTCTGATTCTAACGAGTTTGATTTGTCCGAGTTCTTGATGGCCTTATACACAGCTCGATCAGCCAAGAACACTTGTGTGCGGTGCTGCATCAACATGCCGGAACGACCTCTGATCTATATAACAATGCCGTGTGTCCGTTACTAACCGCACTCAACCATGTCTTCCCTCACTGAGTTTCCCCCAGCGCCAATTCCAGTCCTCACTCCAACCCTTGTAACGAGTCTTCGTGAACGTACGCAGGCCGTGCTTTCGTATCTCGTTAAAGCAAATTCCATATCTGCATATTTCACGGAATCCGACATTCTCTCTGACTTCCGCGACGCCATCAAACCAAATGATGAATCCAGGGCAACTTTCGAAACATTTCACGACAGCGTCCCTCTCAGCGTTTATGAACACTACCTTCCCTTCGTGTCCCGTATCTTCGAGAAGCCCTGCAAGATGTCCACGATTGAAAACTTGATGGCGCCTGGTTTTCCAGAATTTGTTGCACATTCTGCTGGCACGAGTTCCGGTGTAACAAAACATTTTTTGAAGTATCGCCACCCTGAGGACATGTCAACTGGAACATCGCAGACGATGAAGGCATCGAGCGGTGCAGACGACTCTGCGGGGGCAAGCTGCATCATTTACTCACTCCGGTACCGTCAAGTCGTCGAGGCAATAGACAAAGATGGTGATGTTCAACTCAAAATGCCCGTTTGTCTGATGTCAACGGGTACTGTCAGAATGTGTAAAAATATGGTATGCATTCAAAAATGAATCCTTGTTCGTAGTGCTGAGCTGTCTTAGCAAATTGACAGGGATTCAATCTACCAGACGTTGAAGAGTACGTGCATCCGAGTTCCATCAGTCGGATTAAAGCTGACTGCTGTATTAGTCCCTGGACATTCTTCTCCCTTGGGCGTCTCCTTCATCCCCGATTACAAGTCCTTCCTCTTCATGCATGCTTTGTTCGCCCTCTATGAACCCAAAGTTGAACTTATCAACACGATGTTTTCTACCATTTTTCGTGATTTCTGCCGCGTCATTGATGAGCAGTGGGATTTGTTGATCGAGTGCATCGAAGGGGGTTTCATTCCTGATTCGATTGACGTGGGTCCTCTTAAAGACACGCTCATAGTGAGTGGATTTTACTGTGGAATGTTGAGGCTCAATCAATGTCCTTTACTAGACATTCCTGCCTCCAAATCTCCCACGTGCGCTCGAGTTGCGCAAGCTTCCTCGGAAGGTTGACTCACCGGGATGGTTCACAAGAATTTGGCCAGGATTACGGGCCGTTGTTGCAATCTCGAGTGGCCCATTCCAGACGGTGGTCCCAGAAGTGAGTTCCGAAGCACTTCTAGACATGTAAATTACTTGACGTTGACCAGGTCAGGAATTATATTGGACCAGACGTGGAGTTGCGCACTTTAGGTATCAACTGCAGCGAAGCTTTCCTTGCGCTCGCATATGATCATCGGGACCCGAGCTTGTACAAAGTCGTTGGATCAGATGACATCATTGAGTTCTTACCAGTAGATGCTCCTGAAGAGTCCAAGTATCTCGCACAATCGGTATTTGTGTTCCGTGTCACATGCGATCGGATCATCTAATGTTGGGTTTCTCAGTGGAACATCAAGACTGGCGAAAAGTACGAAGTTGTGCTGACAACAAGAGATGGACTTTGGAGATACCGGCTCGGGGACACGATTGAGGTGGTCGGCTTCGATCCGCGCGATGGCCAACCAATAATACATTATCTCGAGGTTCGTTTGCACTGATCATACACTAAATCCCTCTCACTCACTTTGTCATGGCAGCGACGAGGGTGAGCAAAAAAGGCAGCTAATCTATCCTGTGACGTGCTCACTCACATACTACAGTGTCCATATACGTCTTGCCAACGAGATCGTCTCTGGGCAGGAGCTTTTGAATGCGTTAGACTCGATCTCGGGCTCGTTCGGAGTTGTCTCCGAGTTATGCGTTGCCCCTGATTTTCGCGAGAGCATACCGCGTTATTCCTTTTTCGTGGAACCGTGTGGCGATTTGGGTTAGCCCTTTCAACTTCGCTATTCCTTTTCATGGTTAGACTCAATCAATGCGCACCCTAGGACCCTCACCGAGCTTGGCGCCTCAGCTACTCCACGCATATCTTTCACGACACAACGAGAACTACATGAAAGAAACGCAATCCAGCAAGGTAGGACAGCCGGTCGTGCGTGTGCTCCGCCAGGGCACGTTTGCCGAGTTTAGAGACTGGAAAGTCCGAAAGACCGGGATGGCTGCCGGTCAGATCAAGGTTCCTCTTGTGACTTGGGATGAGGAGACCCGAAACTGGTTAGGGGAGCGGGTGGTCCAGGAGTTCTAGACTGGAGGTTTGATCGCCGCCGATGCTGACATGTTTGCTGTGGGTATGTAAGTACGAAGTACATTTCTGAGAGCGCTGTCTGTCAAGAGGGTTGAAACGTTGCCAGGGACAGTGATGCATGTTTTGTTTTGATCGTCTTTTTATTACTGTAAATCGGGTATGTACTCAATTCAAGACTCACTCGGCGAAAGTGGTGGTAGGCACATCCAACACTGCGCTTTCCCAATGGTCGGCAGTCAAGTGCTGGTGCACTGCACGATATCTGTGCAACCAGCTTCGCCACACGCTCACACGCGGGCTAGATGGGAGGTACATGATCTTTGCGATGATAACCTATCAACCCGTGATAATGTCTTATGAAGGGGTGAGTATCACCTAATGATCCTTACGATCGGACAACACGGAATATCCGCTACTCATGTGCTTCCGACTTGGACGCTATTGCGGTGCAACTACGTCCACAGACACCGATCTCGATTCCCCCTGCCTATCCGTTTCTCGAAGTGCTGACGGGACTAACTCGAACGTGAACGTCCGGAGTTCACGACCTGCATGCAATTTCTTAGTCAATTTCCGACCCATATACTTATCGTCTACGGCAATAATGCCGTGGTGTCGCAAGGTCCTTCACATTCCTTCACCTTATTCATTCCCCGATCACATTCGCTCACATTCCCTCTGCTCCGATATACTCCGTACCCTATGCCCATCCCAGATATAAGGACGCACTCTTAGGATAGGATCCCCTCAGAATTTGACCTCTTGTTCACGTTCTCTCGTCCGTCTCGCTCACTGGGTGTTCCCGCCTCTTGGCGGTGTTCCAGGTGTGTTCGTAACCTAGTTGATGACATGCTGTTCATCGCGACAAACAGACGTAGGAGACATGGATTATCCAGATATCTGTCAAAGCAATTTCGCTCTCATGATTAGTTTTGCTTTTTCACTGTGTTCCGTCAATACCCGAGCCACGCAGAAGCATAAGGGGCCATCGGGGTGAACGATGATATCAAATGTCCTCGGATTGATGGGTGGTCTCATGTAAGGTTCAAGGGAGACTCTGAGAAGTGTATGCAGTAGAGAGTCGCAAACTGGCACGCAAATTTATTATTCGTTGTCAAATAAGATGAGAAATCGACCTCGGTTCTACAAGAATTCGGATTCATCTCACTCTGTGCCAATTAGCAGTGTGCTGCATGGAATAGCGCCGAGATGGAAACCATAGCCTTTCTGTCTCCTTGATGACTGCAGCTGTTTCCAACTCTAACACTGTTCTGGTGTAATAGAAGGAAGGATGTGACATGTTTAATGGGCTACTAATTGGGGGAGCCAAGGTGCCAATGTATGATTACCTGAGAAGAATACTGAGGTCAAACATACCATGGTCTGAGCATGCCACTCTGTGAACACTTGAAGGAGCCTCAAACCAGTTATCTCTGTTGAGAGTGAAAGGCTTGATAACAGCAGACTAGCCACTTGCTGGATCAACTCAGGATGACTCTGGAGTCACAGTGAATAAGTAAGATAATATTAAGAGAGAACAACAAGGTATAATAACCTGGAGTCCACAGTGAGTAAGCAAAGATTACAAAGTGGAATTCCAGGGAGTAAGTGCGCTTCAAGTAAACAATGGTAAACAATCAGCCACAGCTGATGGTGAAGCCACAAAGGCAAGGCTCTGCATGGGCAGAGGCGCCACAACAAGCTAGAAAAATCAGGAAAAATGATAGGTAAATAAAGTGACCATGGGGAACAACATGGACATGGTTAGAAATCGAAATAGCCATCAAATGAGGTGCGAAATCACCAAAACTAACAATCTCCTATCAACATCTTTCAGGCAAGTCTCCTGTTGCTGTGATTTTGGTTTGACAAGGAAGTTCCCACTATTCCAAAGGCTCGGCGATTATGACATCCACACCTTCGCCAGAAATGCATTTGCACATCAAATTCAGTGCGCGGAGTGGTTCTGCGCCGGTGCTGAGCCCCAAAGTAGATATTATCTGTGTTCTGATAACTGTTAATTGAACAACACAATTCGAGCGCGGGCGCCTCTGGCGCCGAAGCGAGAATTCATGATATGTGATGCAAAACCCAGGATCATGCGTTCAACATTTTCGCCTGTCAGTGCACCAAAGCAAAATTTACTAGATATTCACTAGCACACATGGTAGTTAAAGAAAAATCAGTCTTCAATTCCATCTCAGCACTGGCAGTGCGTGATGCTGGGTTATCAATCGCGGGTCCAGGGGTGCCCAGAGCGCCTTACGATTTTTGATCGATTTTCCCTTGGTACGAATATCGGTTGGCGAAATACTATCTTCTGATATGTCTTTATTTTCTACACTAACATCTATGCCGCTGCGCAGAAAGGCACACCGTGTTACTTCAACGGACTACTCTCTGGGCATTTGCGTTTTCGCTGAAGGGCAACCGTTAAACGCCACTTCAAACTCCCAGTTCTCCTCCATCTCCCCAGTAAGGGTCCTCAGGGGGAGGTAAACACAACTGAGGCTGTTCAAATGGTGCCAACTTGACCCTCATCGAGGTCCAAATGAAATACTGATTTGATGGCGGAACATCATCCGCCATCACGGAGAACTGTTGGAATTGTTACTGATTACATACGCATTTGCTGACATAAGCAACTACTTACATCGGACTAGACTTTACTGTAGCTTACTTAGTGACTTACGAGCCCCGCCTGCGCTCAATAGATCCAGTCACCAGACTCGGAATGCCACACGAGGTCCAACTCGAAGATGGCATGAAAATGTCCGAGTCGAATCTTGGCAGACACGAATGGTCGGACGACTACTGCGCAAGCTCATTTGGGCAGTGCAGGAAACACGGAGTACACTACCGACGACCGACTACGCTATTGTTCTAGCGACCATGAAAACCAACATTAGCCCCAACGACAGACACGGACAGCACCGCGTCAACAACTGGCGACTGCGAGTAGCCAAAGAACTCCGGAAGATAGTCAAGCGAGGCGAGATGGTGGATGAGATGCCGCACAGGAGTTGACGACGAGAGCACAGCCACAGACTCAGGACCAGGCGAAATGACCATGGACCACCAACGGACACACGGCATAAGCCTCGCGACCCCGGCGAGCAGTCCACGCATCAACCAGCAGGGTAGAGGCACGACAGTAGGCAGAAGCGCGACCACGGAAGTCCATCGCGCAGCCACAGTCCTGCTCAACAACCCCCACACCATCAAGCCGGAGGACCAGATGGGCAGAGGGACAGCAGTAGGCAAAAGCACGGCCACGGAAGACCACCGCGCAGCCACGACTCAGCCCCAGAGACCTCGAATGGCGAATTGACAAGTCGATGACACGACAGCTGACACCACGAACCCAGGCGAACGCGCTGAGCCCATAGCGCCAGCGGACAGTTCCGTCAACCCACCAGATACGCCGCCCGATGATGGAGCCATGCGCCGAGATGGAGTTGGGAGAGGTCGGGATGCGAGCGTCAAGAGTCGCGACATACGAGCACCCCCGAGCATGCCGCTTGAGGGGGAGCACACAGGTTGCGCAAGCGGCGGCAACGCCAAGCTGACCGTACACGAGAAGGACGCAACGAACGTCAAGATGGCGAGCCAACAAGTCGACAGCATGGCCGTACATTCCTTGCCAATACAGTAACTTACTGAGTATTCTACAAGAACCACCAATTTGAACTTGAATGACTACCACCCGATGACCTCTCTACCTTCCCTTCCAGTACCCAGTCCAACTCCATGGGTCTTGTCAATCACGATGTATACTCGGTCCGTCCTTACTAGCGCCATCACATCACAGTCGGACTAATGATGTGGCTTGTCTGTAACTACTAGACCATTGGTCGGCTCCGAGCTTTTCATGCACAGAATTTGGGCTATCTCTGACGGGCAAGTGGTTTCTCGCTTGTATGACAAAGATGACCGACGTACGTTGTGGACTGACAGAGTTTGCGAAGTCTGTTTTGGTATCAACTTTACATCTTCATCGAGGCCAAAAGAGCTAAAGGATCGGACTCGTGAAGCCGTTGATAAACTCCGGTAGAACGTGTTCAATAATCAAATTTTGTTCGTTTTAGCATGAACCTGAACCCCTTCCGTCTCGCTGTAGCTTCGTTTGTCCTATCATTGCCTGCGACATAGAAGATACTGTATCCCCTCGATGGGTGTATACCCCATCCGCCGATCGTGAAGCATGGCTTAATCTGGCTTCCGGCGTCGTAGAACGAGGTGCATCACTAAACCCAGACGAGTTCGTTCTGCACATGAGCCTCCAATGGCTTCCCTACACTAACGGGAATGGAACCGCCATTTATCTCAAAACATATCTCCTTACTACCTCGAAAGGGTCTGATGCCAGCAGCAAGGAATATGGCCTATACTTTCATGGCTCCCACAGTATCATCGACGCAGGCCCTGCTTTCCATGCGTTAAACCTGATGTGCGAATGGATTTCTGGGGAGGGGATGGCTGTTGGAACGGAGGTTTCGGAAGACTGGAAGAACCTTCCTGTTGATCCGATTGCTGCGATAGGAGCACCATCTAAGGAACTTTGGGAAACAGCTAGGACAGCGCTCATGCTAGAGTTGGCTAAACAAAGCGTTCGTAATGTGGTAGGTTTCTAGTTTTCTTACCCTTGGCTCTGATGTTGCAGCACTGATATGAACTATTAACTAGCCTCGTCACACCTTTCCTCCCCCGACTCGCCCAGTAGATATGTCTCTCCCACCCTTCCGATATACTATAACTGCATCGGAGTCAAAAACGGCCGCAATCACTGCAGAAACGAAGAAGCTAGGAGTTTCTGTTTCTGCCCTATTCCACGCCGCGTTCTGTCTAGCGCAAATTAAGATGAATCCAATCCCTGAAGGAGCCGAGTTTGATTCCCCATCTGAATCAACGCTGTAAGCAACATATTTAATAGATCCTTGCACGCTAGATTCGTTTGACTCTCCGCCTTTAGTGTCTCCCTCGAACGCTACATGAAACCACCCGTCGATCCAAGGACGCATTTTATATCATCTTTCACTACGCTGTCATTGCGTTTCTCACTAGGCCAGGTGCTTTTGGAACGCAGCGAAAAGGGCAGATTGATCATGCTGGCGAAGATGCTGCAAGAACGTTTTGACGAAAGTCTGGCCAATCCGTGCTTGCCTCTCATCTATATGCTGTGATGGCTACTCTGGCGGCTGATAGCCTGATACAACGAGCTGTCGATACTAAACCCGGGGACGAAATTAAAGCCAAGGATGGAGTACCGACTAAATGGTGGTCTAGTTTCAATAATCTGGGTGTGGTGGAGGAGAGACTGCGAACGCAGCACGGAAAGCTCAGCGTTGACAGCATATGCGGCGGAACTCGACTGAGACATACCATGTAAGTTTGTTTCGTGACGACAAATCATTCTTTATTGCCTTGCAATTTAATTTCCGCCCGTCAGGACTGTTCACATGTGGACCATTCACTCACAACTTCGCTTTCGCGTTCAAGTGAGTCCCATTGAATATACCATCTCTTCATCCAACTTCTTTCTATTGTTTTACGTCGCCCAAACTCCTCGTGATCGGGAAGAAGAATGCACAAAAATGCTGGTAGAGGAGATGTGGAGGATTGGACTACTCGTCCTTGACGATTTCAATAACGTTGACGCGTAGAGCCAGAGTACTAGAGAGCATTCACAGAGGAATCCAACAGAAGTAGCGAACTTTCCAGCTGCAGAGACTTGTGTGAATAATCTTCATGCGTCACACCGCTGCATGCTTCGATATTCAACCAAATCCTCAGGTTTGTTCCAACAGCGAATCAAGTAAATATCGGACTGTGGGGCGGGTTTCGTCCAGGACTCGAAGTGATTGAGCCCATGTTCTCGGAGTCTTTCACTAAGCGCAAGAAACCATTTTATTATCAAGCAATCTTGAACATAGCGCACAAGGAAAGCACGACCTCGACAGCATTCCTATCCAATTCAAAGCCTACGAATGATGTCGAACTCTCTGTAGCTCTATGTTTCGGCATTCGTGAAGTCATCCAGTACCAGGAATCCAATCCTCCGAGTTTCCTCTAACAACGCCGTGATGCATTCCTCTCCCCAAGCAGTGGCACCCTGACATCACGACAGTTAGTGAGATATACGGGCAAGAAGAAATGGAAATAGACGTGGGACGTGAAATCACCCACATGAATCTGAAAGTGAAGCTTGGAATGCAACATCCACATGTGAACGGTCCTGTGCGAAGGAAAGAAACCGTTGGAAAGTCTATGTGGAAGAAGAAATTACGCCTCACAAGAAGTTCCGTAGTCGGTTTCCGAGGCATATATTGTCGATAGTGATCCTTCCGTGCTGCGTCCGCAACCTCTTCTCCACCACGCCGAGGTTATTGAAAGCAACCTCCCACGATATTGGTGCTTTCTCTGCCTCCGCCTGGCTCGCGGGCTGTGTTTCGGTTACTTGTTCCGTTCTGGTCGACGACACGCCATGTAATCTGGCGAATAGATGAGGCAGGGAGGGGTTAGCTAGGTATCTGTCGAAACGATCTTGCAGCGTTTTTGCCGTCATGATCAATCTCGCCTTTTCGCTGGATTCTGCCAATACTTTGTCCATAGAGAATCGCAACGGAATCTACTGAACGACGATATGAAATGTGTCCTCGGATTAACGGGTGGTTTCATGTAGCGTTCAAGGGAGACACTAAAGCAATGATGAAGGTTTCAGGATGAATCGCACGACTTCAACAAGAAAGAATCCCTCACAGAGTCCAATCAGCAGAAAAATCGACTTCTTTTCCTTCAGGGATTGGATTCATCTTGATCTGTGCCAGGCAATGCGCAGCGTGGAATAGGGTTGTGACGGAAATCCCTAGCCTCTTTGTCGCCTCAACGATGGAAGCAGTTTGTGACTCTGAAGATGAAATGGTATAACGAAATGACGGATCGGACAAGATTAACGGGCGAGTCGGAGGTGCCAGTTTATGAGAGGGCTAGGTTATGTTCCGCATCATTGCTCGCACCCTAGAAAGGAAGTACAAAAAGCCTAGGCTCAAACTCACCACCGTTCGGGCACTCTGCTCTGCGACGTCATGCAGGAGGTTTACTCCGGTTGTCTCCCATTCTTTAGAGTCAAACGGCCCTCCGATTGCCGTGACCGGATCTACAGGAAGATTCTTCCACTCTTCCAAAGGGTTGACTTTGACGTCCATTCCTTCCCCAGACATCCATTCGAACATGAGATTCAATGCGTGGAGTGCAGGTCCTGCGTCGATAATACTGTGAATCCCGTGAAAATATAAGCCGTATTCCTTGTTGCCGTCGTCGGACTCATTCGTGGTGGTAAGCAGGTAAGCCTTGAGAAGAATGCTAGTACCCTTCCCATCCGTATAGGGGAGCCGTTTGAGGTTGATACTTTGAACAAACTCGGATGCTCTGAGTGATTCTCCTCGTTCTTCAACCGAGAAAGCCAGATTGAGCCATGCCTCGCGATCAGCAGATGGAGTGTACACCCATCTTGGAGATACGACATCTTCTACTGTGGAGGCGATGATGGGACAAACAAAACTATATTACGGAAATTAGGACGCAGGAAAGTGGTGGAGTCCAAACGTCCTGACCGGAGTTTATCAAGAGCTTCGCGAGTGCGATCCTTGAGCTCGTTTGCACTCAAGGAAGAGGTAAAGCCGGCACCGATGCAGACTTCACCATCTCTGTTCCAAGTGATGCGAAATGATGTCGTGAAGTTGATTATCCTGACGTTGGTAAAGAGGATAAAACTACTTACGCATCAAAGGCATCCCAATGTCTTTGCATGGCAAGCTCAGAGCCAACCATTGGTCTGGCCAGTTGACCGTAATTAGTGCGGAAATTATGTATTTTAGAGCAGGGACTGACCGAGTATACACGGGGGGATCACGATTAATATCAAAGACCCATGGCGTCGGAAGAGGAGGTCCACAGGCCATGACTTCAGTATCAATATCTGCGATGAAGGAACCTGAATGAATCGCTTATATACCACCTGTGAGTCAGGTCTGAGTCAGTGTGATCGGATCCGACCAGTCTGGCTGGCAGTGCGGTCACCACATTAATGACCCGGAGATTGGAAGAACTTGCAATGCACAGCGCATGCATGGAAGCTAGCTTGACAAGGCTTTGCAATACCTATCGAGGCCAGTATTCTTGAGCGTGAAGCGTGACCCGCGTGTCTCTTTTATGTAAAAACTTCTGTGCCATTTTTGACCATTATTTTTTTTGACACCTGCCTGCCTCCGATGGTTCGTTTCGACAATCAATCGCCACCAAAAAAGTTGAAAACCGTGGTAAATGGGAGTCTGGAGTTCCAACTAAGTACACGGTGAGTCACTGGGTGCCGGTGGTCCGCTACTATTATGCACTAAACGCCGCTGCCTGGTCTGGTGGGCAGCTGATCAATAGTGTAAGTTCATCGTGTATTTGGTGTTCAAGTAACTTGAAGCAGATTCCTGCATTCTGCTTCCGCCGAGTCAACGAGGCCACGCGAAGCGACGGAATCCGATTGGACCTCTTCTTCACAGCCGTAATGACTCGCCTACTATCATCCGCTTGAACTGGGCGGCGGAATCGAGTCGTACGATGGGCTTCGATTTTCGTGTAGAAATGGCGTGATACCCAATGACCTAGTGCTGGGCCTGCAACTTCACATTCAGACTGCATACTTGCACGTCTTCCAGAGACAATCGTCGAGCGATATTTTAGCCATTTGCCGCGACCCGACGATCCTGCAAAACAAAACTATTCAGACCTTGTGCAAGCCAGGGAGGGTTTGCCGCACGCAAAGCGAACGCACCAGATATGCACTTGTTCTCGACCCGGGAGAGTGACGAGATCCCAGCATATAATTGCACGCGAGCCTTAAAGTAGGGATTTGAAGGATGTTTGGTGACCCCTCAAGCTTCAAGTCTGTCCAGCCTTGCAAGAACCGTTGGCATGTATGGGTGACGAATAACCCTTCGCATAGTAATACCACAGGTAGGTCCAACCCGCTCGAAAACAAAGGCTTAACATTACCAATGCTGCCAATGAACCCCCGTTGGAAGGCCAATTTCTGAAACTGTCCGTGTTCGGGCGCAGTTGCCGGAGTGGCCTCATGTGCGTTCACCTGATGGCATCACGTATGTCACGAGACGGACCCACTCATATTTCCGACTGGCTTCTGGGCCCGGCCAGAAGATCGAGGCTATGTTCACAACCACAGTGCAGTTTCCGCGGGATCCTGGTGTGAGGCGGTGACAGTACAGGCTTGGACGCTCAAGTTTTGTCAGTCAACGTCACTCATGCCTTTGATAGCTTGTCCTGACACTCATGATACAGGGGACAGTTGCTTCCATGATTTTGATGGCCGTCGGAAAGCATCCGTTGGTTGGAGTAACCTCGATGATCGGACCGCTGTGCTTTGGGACCTGATAGAATAGGTAGGCACCGACCCACTAGTACCCCCTAGCCTCCTCATTCAAGAAATGTCTGTTTCAGGGGAGATTGGATCAGAGAAGTACCAACGGCTGAGCAATTTCTCCGTAGTCAGCGCGCTGCCAAGCATTCGATGCCAAAGCGTCTCAGGATGCGCTGCAATGCTTCCTGGTGTTACAATGTCACCATGAATCCAAGTTTCGACGACACAAGAATAACGTAGCCACCCTTGTGTTTGCACAGCAGGCGGGCTCTTGACGTGGCTTCCCGCCGTCGAAAGAGAAGAACACGTAGACCTCCGCGACGGGCTCCAAGTACCCAAACAGGTCAATAACATCGCCTGTCCGATCGGAGCAACGCGTCAGATACGGCGGTCAGAATGATTCCCGATATCTAGGCCATGATCGAGACGTGTCAGATCGCGCTGGTGCAATCAGATTAGAGACGGTATCACCTCGTGTTGCTGACGTTTGACCCTGTTGGTTACCAACTCTTATCGTCATCATCCTGGTCGAACTCCTCACACACTGCCATTCCCATTCCTGTTCCCATGTCGTCGACGCCCGCCCGTACTTTGGATCTCCTCCTGCGATCCTGATCGCGACATATCCTGTCCAGTTCAGGATACATGATGATTTGAATATTTTCAGATTTTGCGGTGGTTCGGAGCCGTGATGCGGATGATTGACCCATTCCTCCGCAATCCTCTAAGGACTCCGTGTGTCCAACCTCTCCCCAAGCACCCACAGGTTACAATATTCATGCATAAACAAACCAGAGGCACAGTGGTGACCAGTAAACAACCCAGGAATGATCGCTAGTCTCACGAGGAGTCCTTTAAGTGCATATTCTCATTGCTGAATCGTCCCTGCAGCATCCACAGACTCTTCTCAACCCGGTACTAGTCTATGTTTGGTCTAGGTCGTCGAAAGTGACACTGGTCCGGGCTATTTGCTATCTCGTGCTAATCTAGTCTGATCAGCTTTGTTCTCGGTTTATTGCCCCTCGCAGCTTTTATGGACCTTATGCACGCGTGGTACGTATCTTCTGCGGGAGTTCGCAGATTGTAGTATGATATTGGTTATCCTTACTCTCTTGCTGCATTACATTGTGATACCTGGCCTCGACCGTCAAACTCGCCACAGCTCGAACACTACCCTCCGTGGTAATCCCACAGAAACCCTATTACAATCGTGTCCCATTCTTTAGTTGGTCCTCCTGTTCCAATGGATCGGGACCAGCCGGGTTCTTCCACTCTTCCAATGGTTCGTGTACTCGCCAGGCATCCAGGCGAGCATCGGTGATGCTGCGAGTACCGTAAAATCATAGGCCGTACTCCTTGTCGCCGTCGCCGGACTGTCTCGAAGTAATAAGTAGGCAAGCCCCAGGCCTGAAACATGCTTGTATCATCCCCGCCTTTGTAGGGAGCCGTTCGAGTTTGGGATTGATGCAGATATTCGTCGTTTTTCAGCGACAATTACTAGGTTGATCCAGGCTTGGCGATCGACAGATGGGTTGAGTTGCATGCCCATCCTGGAGTTCCAGTCTGTGGTGTGCTACGCAATAACGTACATCCCGATATTTCCACAATGCAAGCTTATAGCCAGCTGGTCTGGTGGAGTAGTAGGCTTGAACGGTATGAAATGGGCAGAGACTGACCGAGTCATAAGGATGGCCCCCAGTGACAAAGTATGCTGCGACAGTCATACGGGGTTGTCAGCCAAAGGAATGGCTTGGTTTGAGTGACGAAGACCGGGAAGCAGAAAGGCCAGGCGTCACAGATTTTGGCAGTCCAATTCTAATGGTCGTTCGGTCCAACTCGTCAAGTCATGGTGTTATCGGCACCTGTCGTGCAAAAGTTGATTAGTTTTCTTTGTTTCAGGCTGCCTTGAACACGGAAATCGTGAACAGCTGAGGCGAGCTTCTTCAACCCAATTCAGTACACAGCGAAGGAGCGAACAATGCATCGGTTCCGCCGTGAAGCCATATTTTTACAAAAGATGTCTCACTCCGTGTTTGACCTCGCGTATTCTTGGAATTGCGTCCGGCCTCGAGAAGGATGTACCCCAAGTCATCGTCCGCGGCGCGCTCATGGTCAAACGGGTCAATAGCATCGCCTGCTCGATCTGAAAAGATGGTAGATATGGCCGAAGCTCGGAATGATTCCGAGAGGTAAGTGACCAAATGTCAGATCCCGCTGGAGAAATCAGATTGAAGAAGGTATCACCTCATGTCACCGACGTTTGATCCTGTTAGTTACCAGTTCTTATCGTCGTCATCCCGTTCGCGTCCCTCGGCCACTGCCACCCGTGTTCCCATTTTTCCGATGTTCCACGGACTTATTCATGTGGGTCTTGCGGTCCTGATCTTGATAGAGCATAGCACGCTCAGAATTAGAATCACTTGAAAGGCCAAGAGAACTGGACATTCTTGAGGGAATGCAGTTCAGGAACTCCGGTCGCCGAAATCATGAAACAGAGAAACGAGTGTTTGCAAATGAAGACTCGGAACTTGCTGGCTGTCAGATTGTCCAAAACGAAATTCGGAACGGACGCGATGAATCGCCGGGACTGTAATCCGAGTCCGGGGGTGGCGAAGGTGCGTTTATCAGATGTGTTTTCGGGAACGCAAGTCTTGGAAAGCCACGAGAGCGATACGCCAATGGATTAGATTTGTCGCACGTCGCCTGAGAGATGTCACTGTCGGATTCACAGCAACGTAGTGATCAGCCTATAAAATTAGTAAGCTCTACGCCTCATGAAGTATCTGAGAGCTGGGGACTATCTGTGAGGCGACGCGCAGTACACGTTCGTCGTGATCAAGGGCCATATTCCCTTGGGACACCAGTTGTGGAAGTGGGAAACCCACGTCGGCCGACTGGCTGCGACTGGTTGTGGCAGTTCGACATCATATCACTCAGCAAGTTGCGCACGCCGCTGTTGGTTTCCACCACCATCTTCATTGACTCCCATCATGTCCAACTCCCTCGATCTCCTCAAGCAAACCGGCACCGTCGTCGTCTCAGACTCTGGCGACTTTGAGTGTGAGTACGTTTCGCAATCACGAACGCCCGGCTAATCATGGGCTGTGATCTTATCAGCGATCGATGCCTACAAGCCACAGGTGCGTGCAGATTTCATTTGCTCACGAAAACTCCACGCTGACCGAAAGAAACCGAGTAGGATGCGACGACCAACCCATCTCTGATCTTGGCCGCTGCCAATAAGCCCGCTTACGCACCCCTCATCGAGGTCGCCGTCCAGGTCGGAAAAAGCAAGGGGGGTTCCATCGACGACCAGACCAATGCCGCCCTGGATCGTTTGGTACGAATAGAAGCTCTTCCCTATTTGTTTCACTAACCCCTTCACGCCACCACCACCCTCATTTTTAGCTTGTCGAATTCGGCAAAGAAATTCTTAAGATTATTCCCGGCCGTGTGTCCACCGAGGTCGACGCTCGTCTCTCCTTTGACAAGGAAGGCACCAAGCGAAAGGTAAATTGGCATGAATCACACAATACACGTAATTCGGCTAGCCAATGCTGATGGCGCCTGTCTTTGATTGTTCTCGTCATATCCAGGCCAAGGAACTCATTGCCCTCTATGAATCTGTTGGTATCAAGAAGGAGCGTATCCTCATCAAGATCGCATCGACGTGGGAGGGTATCCAGGCAGCGCGTGAACTCGAAAGGGACGACGGCATTCACTGCAACCTCACGCTTCTCTTCGGTTTCGCCCAGGCCGTTGCCTGCGCCGAAGCTGGCGTGACACTCATTTCGCCTTTTGTTGGTCGTGTAAGCCAGCCTTTTTATTATTATTTTATTTTCCGTTGTTTCGTTTTTCCGTTCGGATCTTTCCAACATGTGCCTCCCCATCCCTCTTCTCCAATTCATTCCTTTCGCGTATAGATCCTCGACTGGTACAAGAAGTCGACTGGGAAGAACTATGAAGGAGACGACGACCCTGGTGTCCAATCGGTCAAGAAGATCTTCAACTACTACAAACAACATGGCTACAATACCATCGTCATGGGTGCCAGTTTCCGTAACGTACGTGAGGGCTCCCAATCCAAGTCTCGTGCTAACGGGGTCACGACACACCGTGTCGGTCGACTGTTGTGCACGTCCTTCTCCCCCCGGATAGGTTGGCGAAATCAAAGCGTTGGCTGGCGTCGACTTTCTGACCATCGCCCCCGCGCTCCTCGAGGAACTCAAAAAGTCGACGGATCTCGTGCCTAAGAAGTTGGACACGATCAAGAGTGAGTCTTTCTTTCTTTCTTGCATGCAGGCATTGGCGTTGTTCGAACTTGTTCGCTAAATCTATCGGCCGATCCTTCCTTTTTTTTCTTTTTCTTTTTTCCTTGCCCTATTTCGTCACCCCCCCACCATGTCACATCCGTGTCATCCACCCCTAATCCTATTTTCTCATCTTTCATCCAGTCTCCGAAACCATCCCCAAAGTCTCGTACGTCGACGACGAGCCCGAATTCCGCTGGAGCCTCCTCCAAGACCAAATGGCCTTTGACAAGCTCCACGAAGGCATCAAAAAGTTTGCCGAGGACGGGGAGACGCTCAAGAAGGTCTTGAGGCAGAAACTCGGTGCTGCTGCTTGAAGCTTGAAAAGCGTGTCGCGTGTGTCGTGTACCGATAGTGTCTCTTCACCCCCCTCCCCATTTTCTTTCTATAGCCCACTTTTGTTCATAGACGGGGGGGTAGCCATGCCATGTATAAAAAGTAGACAAGAACCGCGCGTTTGAAACGTCGATTCGTCGTGTGCAATGAGTCAATGAGAAGGAGAAGCGCGAGCATGCATATCATCATATCTTAATGCCATCGTACGGTTATTCTTTTCTTTTCTTTTCTTTTTCTTTTCCTTTCCGCTTCTTCTTTCGCTTGCAAAGTAACGCCTTGCAACACGCACACACGACCGCGTTTTCATACAGTAAGTACCGTGACACAGCGCCCATTTCCGTTGTCTACGCCTTACTCCACTTCCATTCTCTCAAACTTGTCGACATCAAACGGCGTGTATGCCGTCAACCCCGTTGCGCATGCCTACCGCGTCGTTTTTTGATCTTCCTCTTCCCAAACGAAATGAAGTTCATATCACATAAAAAATATCTCACAAGAGGGGGTTAGACTAGTACTCTTTAACGAAAAAGGCGAAGACAAAATTAAATTTGTTTCGTGACTAGAAATGTACAAATGACAAGGCATTTCATAATTAATGGACGCGGCAAACGATAACCGATGGATGCCATGGATACTACGAGTTGAGGTACAAGGCAAATGCCAAAAAGAACGATCAAAGTCATTACGAGCCTTGATGAATTGGCATCAAGTGAGAAGTCGTGTCATGTATACGCGCAAGCGGAGTGGGGGATAGTTCTGTGTCAGATCATTTCCAGGCCGACGTGTCAACATGGGTTTCTTGGGGGTTTGGGAGCAAGACTTACGGGTAAAAAAAAATTAACCCTTGAATCTCGGAGTACAGGCCAATTCAGAGGACATCCACCCCCAATTCCCACTCTTCCCTCGTCACACAGCCGACAGCTCTGCACACGGGGCAGGATGCCTCCACCAGTGGCTCGGCTTTATCCTCACCACCCCAGCCTGCGACGCGCTCCGCGCTGACTAGACACGAGGGATGGAATGCATGCGCGCATACAGCCGCATGGACATCGCTTTCGTGAGTAGCACCGGGAAGCGGGTGAATAATTATTTGCTTTGTCGACGACGCGGACGGCTCAGGGTAAGGATCGTCATCAGAAGGGCCAACACCACAACTGGTATCGGAACAGCGGAGTCCCTCTTCTCGTTCTCGCTGCTCGATACGTTGGCGTAGCGAAGGTCCAGGTGCGGGTGGGAGTGTCCATGTTTTTCTCTCCCGGCGAGGAGGCATAGGACGGGTGGGTCGGAACATCATTGGACGGAACGGAAAGATGGGAACGCCGCGAGGTCCACCCGCGGGCGGGACAGGCTGGGGTCCCGCCGCCTCAGGCGTTGGTCCAGCTTGTGGCTGTGGCTGAGCCCCATCGGCGGGAAGGGGAACAAATTGAGGTGGAGGTCCAGCCGCTTCAGGCGCAGGACCACCTCGTGCTTCCGCTTGCGTCCCATCTGCAGGGGGAGCATCCGGAGCAGGACCTGGCATGCCCCCTTGCGCATTGATCACTTGTGGAATAATATTCCGTGTCGTCCGCAATAGTCCTTCAATCAATGCCTGTAGATCTTGCGCCAGTAGATTGGGATTTGCACCACCATTTCCGCCAGCGGGACCGGTGCCCGCCGCCCCGTTTCCAGCAGCATTGGCGTCAGCAGCACCAGCGTTATCGTGGGCATTCGCGTCCTGTTGTTCAGGTGGCAGACCACCGACAAACATATCTAGCCCTATCGTCACCACATCAAAACCTGAATGCGCAAACAAATTCTCATTAGTCGAGCTTGGTAGAGGAACTGTGCGCAATCGCGGCGCGTGAAGAAGAGTCAACATACCCTGGTTGTCGCCTCCAGGTGGCGTTTGTCCTCCGTTCGGTCTTAGGGGTATTTGAACGGCTGGGAAAGACAGGATTGGGATTCCAGGCGGGAATGGAACCGGACCCGTTGGCATACCGCCAGCTTGGCCAGGAAGGGGAACGGGTACGGGACCGGGTGGCACTGCAGCTGCTGGAGGCTGGACGTCTGCGGCCGCGGCGGGTGCAGGTTCCGATGGGGGAGCAGCGGCGTCGGCCGCACCAGTAGCCTCCAGAGGAACTTCCGGCGCAGGGTTTGGAGTAGCATTATTGGGTTGAGCAGGACCGGTACGATTAAACGCGCGCCTACTATGCACAGGAGTATAAGTGAGATTTTCTGGGTCGACGTTGAATCTACAGGTCGGGCATGTCGCTTGCTTTGCCCTGGTAAACCATGGCATCAAACATGACGCATGAAATACGTGTGCGCATGGGAGGGAGATGATCTTGGGTGGTTCTGCGGATGATGGGGTGGCGGGGGCCTTGGTTTCTTCAGACGGTGATGAAGAGGCAGTGGGAGCGTCGACATCCATCGCATCGCTCCTTGTGTGCGTCTCGTCTTGTCCTTCGACGGTGGCTTCCTCCGAGGACGATGCTCCTTCGCCTCCCGAGAATTGCTGATTGCTAAAATTATCGCTTTCTCCATCCAGTAGTGTATCCCAGCAGATAGCGCATCCAGACGGCGAGCCCTCTGTGCTGGCCTCTCCAATGTGCCCCCCAGGTGCACCTCCAACACGTTCTAACCTCTTTACAAGGCCCAGCGGGACGACCTCTAAACCAGCGAGAAGCTTCTTCGCACGCTCAGGGTCTTCCCGCGTCTCATCCAAAGAGTGCAATTCTTGGAAGAAGGCCGCAAACGACGCAAACAACTCCTCGCGGGTAGCTGCGTCCATACCAAACAAGCCCTGGGGTGCACCCTGCTGCGGCTGCGGCTGCTGTTGCTGCTGCTGGCCACCGGCGTGAGGAGGGCCCGTCCGTGGTGGTGGTGGACCCCCAAAGAGAGGTATCGTCAACGTAAAGCCTGCTGTCAAGACCGGGTCACCGCGCGGCGCACCGCCGGGGGTCGCATTATTGCCTGTGGGATCTGTGGCGTTCTCGCCAGTCTGAGGTGGACCTTCTCCCGCTGCTCCTCCGGGGGGAGGGCCGCCAAAAGCGCCTGGGCCAAACAAGGCATCTAACAAGCCGGTCGGGGGACGAGGCGGCTGTTGCGGGTGACCACCTTGCGGCGCAGCGTCGCCCTGGGGAGGAGACGCACCCACACGCTCAGAGGGATGTCTGCGATCTCTGGTGTCATCCCCATCATCGTCTACGCGCGCACGTCGAGTACCAGCGATAGGCTCTAGGGGAGGGGGCTCGTCTTCGTCATGCATGGGAGCGTGCTCGCGATCTCCTCCGGCGGGGGAGCCTTGATGTGATGGCACAGGATTTGAAGCGGCGATGCCACCGTCCGAGACGTCTGTCTCGCTCACGGAGCGCAAGTCTGGCATGGATTCTTCGTCATCATCGTGCAGGGAATCAGGCTGGGATGGGGGTGGAAAATCAAAGTCTGCGGGTGTAGACGCAGAGGAAGTGGATGGAATGGGTGAGCTGGTGGAGGGGTGGAGGATATCCGTGGGACGAGTGTCGTGTCCGCCGCCGACAGCGTTCAAAGGCTGGAGAGGTGGCATGTCGTCTGTATTATGTCGCGAGACCCCATCCGTGTGCGGCCCACTAGCGGATTCGTGGTTCGTGGCAAAGGCGTGATTAATGTTGCGGAAGACGTTCTGGATGGTAGTTCCGAAATGTGAGAAGGGGTGTCCGCGGTTGTTGTTATTGTTGTCGTTGTTCATTTGGTGGACGGTGGTGGTGGTGAGAGAAAAGAACAAGCACGGTCTTTGTAATCGTCGACGTTGTTGTCCCGTAGGTGTGAGCGCGCCCGTGATGACGCTTGTTTGTTCCGCTCGCGTAACCACCAGAACATTCTTCGAGGTCGCGTGTTCGATCCACGACAGCGCCAGAAATTGAAACTATTTACAGCAAGTATATACACCAACATAGATCCATCACAACGTTTTCCCCTTTTCCTTGCGCTTTTGTCTGCGCAGGTGTCGTCGTGCAGCTGGTACGCCAAACTACCGATCACGTCAGCCCTCCGTCCGCAGATCAGAACGGGAACAGCACCCACCCTGACCACAGGATACATCACTAACAGCGTCGCCCCGACGATCCATCCCCACCGCACGTGCACAGGAAGGGGCACTTGGAACATTCCCTGACTCCACTTCGTAATCACCAGCATTTCCGTCAAGACAGTGGCGAGCAACAACCAACAATGCTGTCCCATGCGTTTTGCTTTTCTGTCCAACACGTCAACCACGTCACACGTTGATGTCATGCCAACATACTTTGGGTCGTTGATATACTGGTACAGCTCCCTAACCGCCGGTAGTGCACACAAAAAGACAAACGCGAGCCTCATGATGACGATAGGATGATCGGGCTCCATCCATAATAATGACTAGCGTAGCCGTTCATGATCAACAAGGACCGTCAAAGACCGACATGAAGCATACATATCGCTTACCTTCAAGTAAAACGGATTCAACTCCGCAGCGAGGAACACCGCAAGGAGCAGCACGACCGTGACATAATGACGGAACGATGTCGTGCCCTCCCACTTGAAAGCAGTCCAATCATGCGGCGAGAATTGACTCAGTACCCGTTTTGCCTTTGAACGCAATCCCCGCGTCTGTCGCAACCCACGCCATTCATATGGCTGAGTAACAGTGTGTCACCGACGAAAGCAGAACGAGGTACCGGCGGCATACCTTGACTTCCAGATATTGACAGGTCTTCATCCCTATTACCCCCACGTGAACATACCCCCATTAAGCTCGCTCGTAACCGCACAGAAAAGACCAGAAACGCACCCAGATACGTCCCCAGCCAGTTGCAGAGCAAAACATCAAGGATCCACTGAGCAAGGAGGCGTCAGCCGACGGAAAACTGGTGACAGGGGTGGTTTACATGGTCCCACCAACACTACGGAAGATTGAGTGTCCAGCGGAGATAGGAGGGAGATTGAACCTACTTCGGCGAAGTTCGGGAGTTGATGTTGGAGACTATATTCAGCGAACTCAAACGCAATGCTCAAGATCTTCAATGACGAGATCAGCCCGTCTGTTCTTGAAAGGACCATCGATCGATAAGACACACCCAGCAAAACCAGTAGTCGCGCAAAATCATTGCTTTGCCAAACCAGCCTAATGCATGCGCCAAACAGAATATGTCAATCGCGTTCTAGGCCGACCGCAAGCTACGTTTCAGGATGAATTTTTTCAAGGCAAGTGATGAAAAAGGCTGACCCAGATGTTCTGCGCGGTTAGCGCGCAATTCTCGGCGTAGCTCTTCTCGGGAAGCGGTACGTTCAAGGCAGGGTCAAAGAACGTCATCATTCTTCTTGCCGAGTGAAGATCCTGGAAGAGTAAGAAAACGAGGGCAAGTTCATAGAGCAAATTGATCCCTAGGACGACCCGCCAAAACGCCGGATGAGGTCGTATGAACGGCCCGTCCCTGAACTGAATCATGGAAAACATCAGGAAGGAGGCGATTGCTGCGTATACGCCTCTGAGATGAATGAGACCACGAATGAGATCAAGAAGTGGAGAACGCATACATGCGGCGTTTGTCACTGCCCTCTGCAAGGAAGTCGGAAGACATGGCAACATAGGCCAACGCGGCGAGACCGACCGACAGTGCAGTCAAGGTAATAGGTTTATAGAAGAATCTGGAGATCGTCGATAGCAAGAAAAGAACGGGCCGAGGTAGACGCACCCTACAGAGGTATCATGGCGCTCTTGGAAAGGGGTTATTCGAGTGTACGGTTCCGTACGATCTGCCTTGGATTCGCGTCAATCTCGTGAATAAGACGGGGGTCGACCGAAAACATACATCGAACCCTGGGCACATATTAAATAGATGGCTTCGACCGACCGCGGTACTACTCACAACGAACGGGGGCACCGTTTAAGCCAGGCTCGGGTTCCGCCTCGGACGGAGAAAGGAGCACATCAGAGGTTTCATAGGGAGAAGTTGGAGATTCAGGTTCAGAAGTCATCCTAGAAAAAGCTGAACCCAGGCTGGATGCCATACAAGACGGTGGTTCAACGTCTGCGTCGACCAATGGCAGACTGCCACCACAACACAAGGCAGACGGGCGGACGAACGTGTATTACGTAAGCTTTGAAACTGGTCGTACCAACTCAGTTGCGTCAGGAACGTGGCCAAACGATGAAACCAATCCCATGATTGTCAAGGGCGGCATCGGAGATCTCGAAACTAACAAGATGCTTGTACAGCTCATCGGCGGTATATTCCATCTACCCATGGTTCTTTCAATTATCACCCCCCACTCGTAGTAAGCAGTCACGGTCAGCGGGTTGTATTCACCGTTCCCCTGGAGGCTCTACGGTACGTACTGTTTACCCTATCTCCAACCCCGAAACGGTAGCTGGAGGCATCACAGTCTCCAACCAGACGAACTGGCAGTGCATCACTAGTGCTGCCAGCGACAGGCAGAGCCAGCTGATGGCATACCATTTCAGACCATGGTGTACAGTGCCAAGTGACCAGCATAAGTTTTCCATGCTCAAAGCAAATCTTTGCAACCCTGTCGATGCAGGTCTGTGTCAATTGGCAAGTACTCATCGTTATCCCGTGTGGCAATTTACCTCGCAGTTACCAGTCGATCTCGTACATTTTGTGGCACACTGCCCACCATTAGGACGGGTACAATTCTCCGTCGGGAGGCGCTTCAAAGCAACAGGGGTCAGCTGAACTAAACAGAGGCGCTGTCACCCCCTCATTACTTCCAAAACCAGCTCCGCGCGTCGTCCCGATCGACAGCGAGTTTTCGATCGGGAGATGCCATCATTGTGCTCTGTCAAATTGCGCCACGGTCACCTGCTCGCCACACGCGTCAAACTTTGGCGCAAGAGGATTGAATTCTGTTCCAAGATGAGCGGTCGCACTGATTTGTGGCACAGTGACCATTCTCGGTGACTTCTCGCCTCGTTTTGAGACCTTCTCGACATTCTGGAACATGCGAGGTATGTTGAAATGACAGAACCACGTGAGGTTCAATCATCGAATAGTCCTCGGAGGTCCATCCTGTACCGACTGACACACATGCCATCTAAGGTGAAGGCACGAGGCACTTTTTCCGATGATGAGTCTCACGCCGTTGATGACCCTGAGCATGTCTGAAGATGCGAACTTGGATCTAGGCAGCTTGCCACGTCGAAGTGGAGCGGACTCCGTGCACACGATTCGTCGGGAGTGGACCCATCTGGGATACACAGACTGGGTACCATGGATCAAGCCGAGGAAGAGGGACGGGCCTGGTTGGGTCATGGGCGGCATGGAGCGCCGGAAGAGTCCGTGGGGAGATCTTCTGAGACGGGTGTAACCGAACGGAGGTGCCAGATGAGACAAATAATGAAGGGCGCCGCACCGGCCGGGCAGAAATGATTTTTCCCGGTTTGCATGATCGCGATTGTTCTTCACGAAACGGTGGGGGTTTCTTTCTGGTTGCAGACCGCGGCCGTGATGATGAAATGATGCAAGGTGGGGACCACCGTCGTGGGCGTGTTCGCGTGCCTGAGAGGTTGATCAGTATGATCGTAACGCGTTAGTGCATAGTGGTCTCGAAGTCATAATCGGGTATGAATACGAGAAGCTATCCAGTGGCGAGTTGCCATGGTCTCTATATGGAGCAAGCGAATGTGCGATGAGCGGTGCATTGTGAGGTCGAGAGGCGCGTGCACAATCGGACTTGATCGGCGGGCGAAATAGCGTCCGAAGGAGGTTCAGATAAAGTAATAGATCAGACCGACACATTGGAAGGTTTGCGGCCTTCGAACTTGAAACTCAAGGTGCATCCTGATCAGCCTTGCCGAACATGACGGACGCTTTTTTTTTCTCTTGTGTGTGGAGATTTGTTGCTCCTCCGTTTCTGTCACAAAGGACGCCGGGCTTGCGCTCACCGAGATACACGTAATGCTAGCCAACCACATACAGTAGTAGTCAGCTTGGTTGAACGCCACCATCTAGAGTGACATGTACAGGTTAGCTTGCCGCACTTGGGGGTTGGCAGACGTCCTGCTTGTTCGGGACGGCGTTATCTCTAGCTCGCTCCACGTGTATTCAACGGGACAGTCCTTTGATATGCACAAGAACGATATCATTTTGGCCGTGCAATGGGCCTGCGAACGTCTTGGTGGTGCCCTCACGTCATTTGAGAATTATTACGGGATTGGGTTGGGTTGAATTCCCCGTAAAGGTCTCACAATTCTCAGGCAGATCCGACTCATGCACGACCGCCGTCAACAGAGGTGATCTGACACTTGTCGCTCTCTGACATGCAACCGGTTCCAGACCACCGAAATAGGAAAAAAAGAAAGAGAGGGAGGGAGATTCTGCATAATTCGCCGTCGCCGTCCTTATCGATGAGGACAAGTATTCGGGTTCAGTCTCATGACATCCCTGGAGTGGAGTGGAGACCCCGTCGCTGGGTTGGGCCGATATGTATTCACAGGAAGAATGATTGGAGAGAATGTGCTAATCAGATATCCGAGGGCACTGCATTGCAATTAGGCTCAAGAACCCGGCCAGCTTGAGCATGGTCATGCAAACGGGGTTATTTGGGTGTTCAGCCCTGATTGAGGCAAGTGTCCCGTTCTTTACTCACGCGTTGTATTTATGTCACTGCCGAGACTGGAAGGTACTCTTTTACAGGGACGGGTCACACAGAGACCGCTTTCGTGAAGAAGAAGTCAAACGATCTGTGCTGGTGTCAATGCCCGAGGTGATCAAGATCTCGTTACTTAAGTACTTAATGTCCCCGTCCCCCATTTGAAACTGGCTCCATATCCTCCCCTCCACAAAGTACTTCTTTTCCTCCTCTCCCTTGTCGCCAATGTCCTCTGACCTCCTCTCGCCCTTTCAGCTCAACATGGATCTCGACTTTCCCGTAGACAACGATCACCGCAAGCGTAGACGCAACCGCACCACACAGTCTTGTCTCAATTGCCACACCTCCAAACGAAAGGTCCGTCTTATTTTTTTTTTTCTTTTTCTTTGACTCATCTCCCCGTCCTCACTTTGTCACAGTGTGACAGAAAACGTCCTTGCCAGCGCTGCATCCAACTCGGTCTCGTGCGTCCTTTCTTGGCGCCTTTGTCTATCTATCTCATTGTCTTCTCAGACTGGCCTTTGTGTGTACGAAATTGATGATCCTGCATTGAGGTGCGTCCACGCCTCGCCTCGCCTCCGCGCGACACGGCATTCTGAGTGATGGCCTTCCAGAGATGACCCTACGCTTGACGAAACCACTCGTCTTCGCAATAGAATAGCGGAGTTGGAAAGCCTTGTTAGGGAGTTGCGCGGTACGGACTCCATCTGTTTCATCTTTCGCTCCGTCTCCTGATCTGCTTGGGTCCAGGCAAGCCTCATCCCCGTTGGGCAGACGCCAACTTCAGGGATGGTGATCCGTCTGAGCGGTGGCACTCGCGCGCCGCCAAAAACAGCTTGCATCTGAGGCGCCGTGTACGTTCCCCAGACACACTAGCGCGTTCCAATCAGGAGCCCCGGGGTCTGGTTTCGGCCTCTGGAACTCCGATCAAGATTGAACCCATTCAGGATATATCGCAGCCTCATCTATATCGCTTCACGCCGTCTCCTCCAGCGTCGTATCCCGCTTTCCATTCGGATAACTCGGCGTCACCACCATATGAACGTCAGAATGGCCACCATTACAACAATGGCAACGTCGCTACCAATGGGCGCGCTTCCATGCCGTATCCGTCGCCGACGTCCACCAATGGACTCGCATATAACCATCATCCGTCAGACCCACCTGGATCCTACCATGAAAACGGAAACGTCTATCAGATGAATCCATGCGAACCCGATAAAGTATACGGCAATCACTTCCCGTCGGATTCACCTCCGTCGCCTCCCTTTTGCGCATGTCGAACCAGCCCTGGTACCGAACACGTGCTCGTATCCCTGGGTCAGCAGCTCCAAAGTACGATCGCTTCTCTGAGGCAGTACGCGCAACATCCAGACAACACCCAGTGTCAACTGTTCCGTCGCATCAACGAACTGATGAGTCTCATGCAGTACGTCCCTGTCTCTCTGTTGCCTCGCGGCGACCTCATGTTCAGGATGAGCTAATATCTTGGGTTGGTGAGAATTAGTGGCAATGATCCGGACGAGGGCACAGGTTCGCCTTATGGGACACTTCCCACACCCACTGAAAGTGAAGTCATGTCTTCACATTCGTCCTCGAGCACGCCCTTCCATGGATCATCCGCTGGTGCATCCGTTTCCGAGTGGAACACGATGGCGTCCGCAGGATTCAATCCATATTTCCCGATATCGTCCAACGAACCGACCATGTACAGTAGCATCATCACATGAACCCCGGCGCAGCGCAGCGAAAATGGGTCACGACTCTTGTCTCCTCTTTTTTTTTTATCTAGCGACTCGCTCTTGATGCCTTCCTCCATATTTACACGGTGTCGCGCCGGATGTGACTTTGTACCGTAAGCGTATTTGTGCTCTGATAGATATACCACACACGACACGAGACTAGCATCTGTACATTATACGTCATGTACTTGTACGCATGGCACTCGGGGCCATCTAGAACTACGTTGATAATTCGCTTCATTCTATCTTGAAGCGAAAGACACGTTGTGTGGAGGGATCCGCCAGAATCGGCCGACCCTGCTCGGATGACATCCACCGGTCTCTCTCGGTAAACACGACTTCCCCACTCTGCTTGACGAGTACGACGGTGGAAACACGCGTCCCATAATAGTTGACGATGTCATAGACTGGTTCGACTTGAATCGTGTTTCTGTATTCGGAGGGATCCCGAGGCGGCGGCGAAGATCGCCATCTATGTACGACACCAAGAAAGGTTGGTGAGCGAATCAAGTGTATCTTTCTTTTTTAAATTGTGCCCCACGCATCGCCTATCACGATCACGATCGTGGCACATGTACCCACGTTAGGAGATCCAACAAGCGTTCGGTCAGCTCCTCGTCCGACGTGTTCGGCGGTAGACTGGTCAGCAGGGCGTCGAGCGCGCGGACGCCGTGTTGGACCTTGGGCCAGTCGTCTGCGCCTTGGCCGTCGATGCCGTTGGAGAGGCCAGCGCGGTGTCGCTCGGCATCGGTGAGTGTGCGATAGGTGATCGGACCGCCTGCACCGTGGTTGGTGACATAGAGCGCGTCAAAGGAGAGCGCGGGGGCGGCACGCGTCGCTGTGAGGTAGAGGAGGTTGAAGCCTGCGTACTGTGCGTCTGGGGGAGCGACCCGCGCGACGTCGTCTTGGAGCGGGGCAGGGGGCGAGGACAGAAAGGAGGAGAGGAGTTGGCCCCTGGAGGGATAGACGGTGTTGTCGTGTGATGGTTTGGTGATGTTGGTTCTGTAAGACGGCGAGACTCGGGAGTGAAGTGAGGCCGTAGTTGGTGTGACTCACATGAGGGCGAGTTTGCCAGATCGACTGAGACCGAGCCATGTGCCGCCCGCTTGGAGGTCGATGCCGGACAAGACGTTGGGGTCGCCTTGTTGGCTGAATGCGTGGAAGCAGGCGGGTTTGGTCGGTCTGACGAGACGCTCGTCGCGATTGGTACACAAGACGCTGCTCGTTCGAAATCAGTTACTACATTTTGGTGGCTAGATACGACGCACAGCGCGTAATCTTGATGGTCGAGCGCGAAAAATGCGACACACATATCTTGATGGGGTGCGGTGCGTGAGAGAGAGAACCGCGCACTACTACTTACTGCGGTGTCAAACTGACAAGTTCTTGTTTGAAGGGTCTCCGAGAAGTCAGGCGAACTGAATATTCATACCGATTTACGACTGAACGTGCGTTTCAGGACACACGAAATCTCTCAAGACCGTCACCAGCGGTATCCAAGACCAGCGCGCGCGCGCGATTCGGCATGCAGACGATGGCTACAGTCGTGCTCGATAACGGCGGGTCCTCCATTAAAGCCGGCGTCGTCGGCAACGATGAAACAGTCCGGTAAATCTGGGCGCTCCACGCTCCCAGAGCCAGCTGACCCTTGACCCACCTCAAAGCATCATTCCAAACGCCGTCGTCCGATCCAAGGCAGACAAGTCGACATACATCGGCCACGAAATTGATCACTGCAGAGATTTCTCCTCCCTTCACTATCGTCTCCCATTCGAAAAGGTACGGCTTATCCATTCACCCGATAACCGACTCCAATGCGAACTAGGGCTATCTTATCGACTGGGATGCCCAAAAGGCCATTTGGGATGGCTTGTTCTCAACAGAGGCCCTTTCCGTCAGTCATCTTTTTTCCCCTTCCCCTTCGAGTCGCTCCAGCACCCTCTGCAGGTGAACGCCCCAGAGTCATCCCTCATCATCACAGAGCCCTACTTCAACCTCCCAAATATTCAGGATGTCTACGACCAGTTCGTGTTCGAGGAATACGAATTTCAATCCTATTACCGGTGTACACGTAACTCGTATCCTTCCTTGGTTACTCGGCGCCACGCTCATACAACTTTCCCCCTCCAGCCGCTACCATGATTCCATATGGTGCCATCTTCGCCGCTGAGGGACTCAATGCTCCCGAATGCGTCCTCATTGTTGATTCTGGCTTCAGCTTTACGCATGTGGTACCTTTGATCAACCATCAAATCCAGTGGAATGCCGTCAAGAGGTAAACGTTCCAATTAGAACTTCCATCTTTTAATGTCCCTCATCTGATTTTAGAATGGACGTCGGAGGCAAACTGCTGACTAACCAGTTGAAAGAGGTGGTCTCATATCGCCAGTGGAACATGATGGATGAAACCTACATTATGAATCACGTCAAGGAGGCGTGCTGTTACGTCTCAACCCAATTCATTGCGGACCTCGAAACTTGTCGGCAAGTCGTTCCTTCACTACACAGCAAGCAGTTATTCAACCAACAAAGGTCCACCCCAAAGAAGAATCCCGTCGTGATGGAATATCTCTTACCCAACTTTTCCATCAATCGACCGGGCGGGATCAGACAGCCTGGTTATGAACTTTCCCCAACCGATCAAGTCCTTGTCATGGAAAACGAGCGTTTCACGATCCCAGAGCTCCTATTTCGTCCCGACGATATCGGTCGGTTGCTGGAAATACATGATATCATACACTTACTTATCTTTTTGTTTATTGACTGGATTTTTCAAGGGTTGGACCAGACCGGGCTCCCAGGCACCATAACGGCGTCCATTGCGTTGCTCCCCGAAGATCTTCAAGGATTGTTCTGGGCAAATATCGCAATCATCGGTGGTAATACCAAGTTCTCCGGATTCCACGAACGACTGTACGCAATCGCGGCCACAGCGTGAGACGGCACTGACGATGAATCAGGATGACGGAACTGCGCTCGCTTGCTCCGGTAGATTTCGAGATAAACATTTTCAAGTCTGATGAGTGAGATTTTTTTTTTCTTTTTTTGCTTCCGCCATCATGATGATGACATGTTCTTCGGATCAGCCCGGTGACAGAATCGTATCGCTCCGCGCTGGCGTTTGCCAAGCACCCAGACTTTCCTTCCCATCTTCTCACCCGCGCAGAGTACTTGGAATCTGGAAGCAGTGCAGTTCGCAGGAAGTTTGGTCACTGGGACACCGGAAAGCTCGCTGAAAAGAACAAGAGCGTAAGACAGGAGGACGTCGAGCCACGGATGACCAAGAAACCCAGTCGGGCACGCATGCGCTCGAGTATATCGTCCGCTGCCCGCCGCCGGTGACAGCCGTTTCCCCCGTTAATCCATCGGTACAAGTTCACAGCTTCAGGGTTCGCTTGCCCGAGTGTGAAACGGACACTCCAACCAATCTTGCGTTCTCATTCGGAACACGAGAGCTATATCTTGACTCCGGCTCCAACGTCGCATTCCAGTTGCTCTTTTCGGCCTTTATCATACTTATCATGCTAGTCTCATACGGAAACCGAAAAAATGAAATGGCTCGGCGTGACGAGCTTGGCTTCTGTGGGAATGCAACACTTGGCCTCACTTTATCTGGTCAGGCACTGATCTAAGCGGAGCACAGTCGTGATTACCGCTGACTCGCCTCCAAGGCATGTCGGCTTCCTCTTCTTGGAACGTTGAGAAGTGTTTCCTTTTCCTACCGCCTTCGTTCTTCCAGAGTTCTCGGATTGGACCGTTCATTTCACCGATCACCGTGCACGAGTCCGCTTACGAGCTGAGCCAGCATCGCCACCTGGCAACTTCTCGAACACGCAGCAGGAGAACATCGCGGAACAAACCTTCACATGACTTGGCGTTTGTGTGCATGTGTTTGCATTGTCAGATGGCCGGTCGTCGGGGAATCAGCGCTTTCACTATGTCGACTGGCCTCGTCGCGTCCATCGGCATACCCAACGAGCATCCAGGCACAATGTAATACTCCGAGGTTCATGGACGGGCGCTCTCGCTGTCTCTTGTTTCCAGATTCTTGAGTAGGGGGACGGTGTATGTCTCCCTCCGCGGCTGCGGTGGCCATATGTGTCTCTGGCCCTGGCCGCACGACCTGGGATCGTATCTATCGATCGTGGATCGCGCACATGGGTCCTTCTTTCGTCTCGTATTCTCAATCACCGAACCCCACGAATTCGTGCTGCTCGTTGCATTCGTTTCAGTGCCCATCATCTGATGTCCCTAACGCTCTAGGCCAGTTCTGTATCGCATGCGTGGCGCCAGGAGCCGAAGGATGACGCGTATGGCTGGACGGACTTTCCAGGAATCGGTCACCAGGCACTTTGGCACGGGGCTCATCTGTGGTCCCGAAGCGTCCAGCTTGCGCGAACGGTCATCGCCCCTGTTTGTCGCAATACCCCCTGTGCTCTTTGCGCCGTCGATTGCTCCTTCTGATGGGGAAGTGGGATGGGCTGTCCAATGATTGATCCCATCTCGGTGGAAATGTGCGACGCGCATGAGTCATTCACTCCCCCGACCACCTCCTACCCCGCTACCTCGTCATCCGTTCCCGGATTTAGCATGCAGACAAAAGAAATGTGAAGGAGACTCTGCGCCATATCGCGATCTTGGGCGGGGCTCGGTGAACAAGTGATCGGCCGTCCAGCGCTTGGCCGATTAAAATTCATTCCCGACCACCTCCTACCCCACCACCTCGTCGTTCGTACCCGGATTTAGCATGCAGACAAAAGAAAATGTGAAAGAGACTCTGCGCCATATCACGATCATGGACGGGACTCGGTGAACAAGTGGTCGACCGTCCAGCGCTTGACCGATTCAACAATGATCCTTGTCATCCGCGCATGATTCGGGACTGTCATATCGCCGAAAGCTTCTCTATTTTTTTCCCCGCCCCACGCCGTTGTCACCGCCGGTCAGACACGCTGTGGAGTCGGATCTGTTTCCGTGCCATCGCATTCAGATTTGGACGCGAACCGGTGTTTGCAGTGGTTCTTGATCATGGACGCTAGGTCAGCTGGGGTGTTTTTTTTATATCCCTGGCCATCATCCTGGTGCATGCGACGTACTAACTTGTCGTTGAACTCGTAGTCCTATGCACCATCCACTGCCGTCGTCATCGTCGTCATCCAGAACTAGTCCAGGGGCGCCCCTTCTTTCCCAACCGCGCTTCCTTGTTTCTTGATGCTATGGCATGCGTGGGCCATACTGGCAATGGGTACGACCTTCTTTCCCCCCTTTCGACAGGATCAACGCCATCTCTTCCCATACCTGTTCCTAA